>JAQIWE010001347.1:0-16218 GCA_034698565.1 Campodea plusiochaeta
GGGGGGGGGGGGGGAGAAGAAGAGCCATTGGTACGGAAGGAGAAACACGTGAGTATCGCTTCTGAGTCTTTCCTATATTAGGTAAACCAAGAGTTCATTATACCAAGAGGATTTAGGAGGCGGTTAAAATAAGCACTGCCAGTGCCGGTCCTTGGTTTTCTTGTGGTCTCATGCATGAAAAGTTTATCTTCTACATTCTAATTATTTACTAAGTCGTCTTACACGTTTTAAGAAGAAATTACTCATAGTATTGTGTATTAAGCAACATAACTCTTACCTCCGAAGGGATTAAAATTATAATCCTTTGTTATTGTTGTTATAAGGCGATAAATGTAAAATTGTAGCATATTCATTCCTGCAAACACAACCTTAACCTATACCTAAACTCATTCAGAAACAAAACCGAAATCTTACTTCTTATAATAGGTTATCGAGGTTCGTTTCTCAGTCAAAATAATGTCTTGGATTCATTATATCAAATCATATAACGAGGAGATAATATCTTCAATATGTAAACCAAGAAATAAACCCAGACAACGGTGAAAATGTCTGTGGAAATCAAATATTATAAATAATTAACCAAAATATATTTTATGATCTGACACAACCGAATTTTTAGTAAAGAACGGGAGAGAAAAAGACAACTACTTAAACACACATAAAATTCCTGTAATTTTATACTGACTGTAAAGCCGTGACTAATTACAAAAAAAAATGGTTCATCTGACCAGCAGAGGTCTGACCGACATTACTTTCCGTCACTCATCTTCCAACGAATTTCATTTCCTCTTCCAAAAATTATAGCAGTGTAATAATAATATATAGGTGAGATGAAATTCATAATGTGGAGGGAGTATATGTATTGGAATGTTGTAAGGTTATAAATAAAGGGAAATGAAGGAAGAGAGAGTGTGGATTTAAGAGTAAAGATAAGTAAGAAATTTCAACAAGGGAAGGCATGAGAAGCACGTGCGACCAGGTTAAGCAATTCAAAATATTTCATGCAGTACTGTGGTGTAGATATTCATGGTTTGCAGAAATATTAGGTAATATTCATTTTACGTGATTTCAGATGTTTCTGGGAAGTTTGGTTTTGAGGTTATAGTTAGATTTGTTCGTCAATATTTTGTTTCATTAGGTTTTTATTATTGGTTGATTTAAAAATAGATTTTAAACAAGGTATTTCAACAGTGAAAGTTCTTATAGTTGATTGAGTTGGTCGGGTATATTGAATTCAGCATTTCTCAATAACTCATAATTATTATAACAGTGAAACTGGTAATGTTGACGACAATTTAACTAAAACATTTGTCGTTACAGTGGTATAGTAACAAAAATTGATTTAAGACATTTCTTCCTAGACTTACTACAAGAGAAATTCATTCAAAAATATTTAGGAAATGAACTCATAATACATTTCATGATTTTAAAATAATTATGATAACTTTATTTTGTATATAAAGGAAATCTATTCATAAAACATCATCTACGATCAGGGGAAGTAATATTTGGATAACAACAAAATTTTTAGATGTGCGTGACTGCGTAGGTTCTTTTCAAATATCAGTGAAATCGATTTCTCTTTATAAAAAAAACTTATTTTCTCAACAAGAAATATGGAAATCAAATCCAATTTATAGATATATCTAATTCTTCGTATTCACCCAATGTGGTGGAAATATTCTGAATTTGACTCTTTCTATTTTCATTTAACCTTACCAACACAAGAATAAAAAAAGAGAAATATTTGCATTTTAAAAGGAAAAGAGAAACCTCCCAATAACTGTTCTGTTTTCCAAGTACCCCCCCCCCCTCCCCGATTTCTCCCTCACTGAGGATGAACAGCTACTTTAAAAAAAGTCATCTCCACTTTCCCCACAAACGAAATCTGGGATAAAACACCGAGAAAATCCTTTTCATACAAGTCGAAAGTTATCGAATGATTTTCCTCTTAATAAAAATGAGAAAAAAAGAGGGAATTCTTTTCAGAACCACATTGCTTAGAAAACATCCTTTGTTTTATAATAACCTGAATAAGAAAAGAAGTTCAACAGCAGATCAAGAAGAAGACATTTGTTAATAGCTGTCATTTGCACATGCATACGAATTTCTCAAAAAGAAAATATGCCTTCGTTTAAGAATACATCATAAAAAAGGGTTGGTGCAGCATGCTAACAAGTCGATTAGAAGGAACACACAGTATACTCCATTTTCTTAATTAAGTCTACTTTGTATAAACCCTGTTACTCTTAAGTTGGAAGTGTATAGTGATCCCTGCATTAATTTTGGGATTATTTTCATGCTATGATGAACAGTTCCTACCAAGAATAACACGTGACCGTGGGAATTATCTCCTACAACTACAAATCACGCAGGTAAATTATAAACTACAGTATGGATGTGTACACCAAAACCGATAATGAGTACTGCTAGACATGTCAGCATGTTATTTGATTAATATCAAAAATGATTATTTTTGCTTTGTATTATTATTTTCTTTTGGCAGTTATAAATGGAACATTTCAGTAGTATAATATATATGCAAAGGCAAATTAAGAATAATTCCAGGTATATCTTTTTGTACAATAAGGAAAGAAACGAAAACAATAATGTATATTTTGCAAATAAACACGAAATATTAAAATTCTTTCACATATTGCTGATATCAGATGTTGAGACTTTAATGTTCTCAGTCCAATTGTTACTATACAAAATTAAAAATTAACAGAATTATACTAAACTTTTTTTCTTCTTTTTAAACTGAATTCTAGAGTACGTATGTGTCCCCTGTAAATGGCATTATTGCATTATTTTGAATCGATCAATTATGTGATAAAAGAGAAGCGTGAATATATCCACAGTTTGCTAACAATAACCATATGCTCAAAATATTCAACTCCATTCATACAATTACCATCATCAACTATAAATTCTCAATTGGGTGATGTATTTTAGATTTTTAATTAAATTAGCTCCAAACGATCAATAATGCTATGTACACGAAACAATTGTTAATTTTAATTGTAACACTGACAATGGCTGATAATAAATAAAACATAGTGCTCTATTGTGTTTACTTCTCTCGGTATAGACTTAGCTTTCCCCACTTTCATGGGAAATAAACCATAATTTATTCGATTACAATCTATATGGTAGAAAACTTGCCATTCTATAAAATGGAAAAGGAAAGAAATATCTACGAAAGAATCCAAATATGCGACGTTTGCATTTCTAGCGGAATTCTCTAGGAGGAAAATTACTTTTCGAGAGCATTCTATACGTTTCTATTCCCTTTTCTTTAGGAATGTATAATTTCCAACATTTAAATAAAATTAAAACATTCTCATAGGACTTCAACAACGATTTGTTACTTACTAAATTGGATCAAATATAAAAAAAGTTTATAAAACTGAGAAAAGAGAAATTAAAAGTATGGAATACGTATGTTTCCTAATCTATATTACTAAGGAACATTAAAACTGTTTTAATATGTTACGTTAATTAAAAGACTTTTTTTGATTACTTCTGAAGAAGATTTTTAAATCGACTTTTTCTAGGAATATTTGAAATTAATTTTGATTAAAATGTTATTCTTGACAAAAGAAAAAGCTCGCGTAGTAAAAAAGGCTCACGCATAGTGACTTGAAATATTTAACTAACAGAAATCCATTACTACAGGTTAACTTTATTTTACAACATCCTGCTTAATTTTTTTGTTTGTTTATTTATCCCATATTGAAACAATAATGAAATTGTCAACAGTCTCTTACTCTATGTCAGTTTTCAGTCAGGATTTCTTTTTTAAAATATGTAATAATAATATAATAAATGTTTTTTTACTTTGATTTAAAGAAGCCGTTGGCCCATGATACATACAATATTAGCAATTCAGCAAGAACTTTTTTTTTCTTTTACAATATGTGACATTTTTTTTTTTAAATATTTAAAATGTTTTAACTACCATTTATCTCGTACAACATTGTACTTTTTATGTACTTTCTTAAAAATAATAATGATGATGATGAAAGCATTTAAAAATGTGAAATAGGAGCAGAGTTGTATCGAAAATCATCAAGTGTAACAATATTTATGCAATGATAATCAATGAAGTTCAATCATCTTCCGCATACAACAAGTCTCAAACCAATCCTATTTCAATTCACAATAAAAAGTGTTTACCTGCACTGAATAAAAATAAATGCAGAAGTTAAAGATATGCAACCACATGAAATATACGTGATACCTCAATAAGACTACATTTCTAAGCAGCATGTACACTTTCAGTATTCTGAAGAGCCAACTTTCATCTGCATAAAACATAAAATGCGAAGTAAGAGATATCGGAAGTCATTGGAACCTCTGAATTTCAATTGGTACTCTACAATATTAAAGATTCACACCTCCAGGTTCGAGTATTATGTGACTTGTTTGGGAAAACGGGTCAAATTAGATCAATCACTAGTATATAGGAATACTAACATCTAACATAATTATTTGCTTCATTTCATTTGTAGATTTAAAATATAGGTTTTAAGAAATTTTAATATTTTGTTGTTAACTTCAAATTTAAAATAACGTCTTTGAATTCAAATTTGGTTGTGTTACGATTGGTAAATCCACAAATGAAACAAAGTCTTTGTCAATATTTCAGCGAAGATCCTTCACTTTTATCAAGACAGTATAAAATTTTACAAAGCACAACCAAATTTGAATAGTATGGAATCCATGTCTCTCAGGTGTAACATAATGCAGTATACTATGTTGTATACTTGTTCTGCTGTAAAATATTATACTGTGTTTCTTCTTTGTCTTCTGTAGCTCCATTATCCATTTTCATGGGTTGGATTGTGGATCAAATTATCATGGTTTCTCTTCCATAATTTTTCTCTAAAAATCCTGTCCAGGTCGTCACATCTATTTCCGATATCTGCCTTTACTTCATCTATCCATCTTCTTCTTGGTCTTCCACGCGATCGCTTTCCGTCAATTTGTAATTCCAGTGTTCTTCTTGGTAATCTTTCTGGCTGCATCCTCTTTACATGACCAAATCATCTCATTCTTGTTCTGACTATAGTGTCCTTTAATCTCTCAACACCAATTATAGTTCTCACATCTTCTTTCTTTACTTTATCTCTCCTTGTTTTCCCTAATGCACTCCTAAGATACTTCATCTATGCTGCATGTATTTTACTGTCTTCAAGTTCAGATAACTGCCACATTTCTGCACCATATGTTAAAATTTGTAGATAATATGTTTTATAAATAACTTCTTTACATTTCAGAAGAACATCTTTCTTCCAAATTAATGATTTTATGCTCTGGTAAAATCCGCTTGCTTGATAATGATGAATTTTTTAACATATTATATTTCAGATGACATTTTTCCATCGTTTGTGAACATTGCTCCTAAATACTTAAACGTTTCTACTGACTCTAACTCTTTTCCGCTGACATTAATAATATCATTTCGACTCTCATTTCCTCTTGACATTTACCATAACTTTACTTTTTTGTTCACTTATTTTCATTCCGCTTTTTTAATGTGTTTCTCCAGTAAAATTAATTTACTTTTAAGGTTTTTATTCTGAAATTAAGTATTACTTTTGAAACACACTTTTAGAGACCCCTGAGCATTAGCTATTATTTCATGACCAAAACTACTTTGCTCGTCATTAAGATTATATCTAGAGGGCACAAATCACTTCGAGGAAAGGGCACTCCATTTCTCCATTTACCGGCATTACTAATAAACATTATTATTAAGCGGTATACGTATAATTGCGTAAAGATCACTTCAGTACATAGGTTAATTAACTCCTGCTCTGTTCAGTTAAATCGGTTACATTGTCCTTAGTGTTGAATATCACATTGGAAGATGTTTCTTCCGTGGAATACAAAGTGATTTCGAACGATGTTGAAGTTGCCAAATTTAATTTACTCCTAAATATAATTCATTTACGTATACGGGAATGTTGGGTGAGGTAAAAATACTTTATTTTTGCAGCAACTGTTGATAAGGATAGAGTATTTCCTCTTATGTATAGATATCAGAAATGATGTCTTGTCAAATGAACTTTTTCTTAACTAAAATATTATAATACTACAGCATAATTATACAACATAATCTATTATATGAATTTTTTGTGTGTCAGTGAGTTCAACATATTAATATTACAAGAGACAATCACGTTTGCTATAGGTGTTACAAAGGTTATTTAGTAAACCAGATATTTCTGATTTAACTTGCATAGAAATCAAACTTGCTTTACGACTTGCAAAAAGTCTCCCTTTTGCAATTCTTTGTCCCCATACAGTTGACATTGTAATTTAGCACAACTTTCTATCTAGAGATATAATTATATCACATTGTCAATACGCCAAGACATTTTACTTCTTATTCACTTATGAAAAGAAATTGATTGAAACTTTTCGTTTTCCCTTAATAATAAAAATGAATATATTATCTTAATATTCACTTTTGTCCCAGATTTTTTAACAACGGAAATATTCGTAGCGTAACGGATCTTTGGCAGAAAGCGTTTATTTTTAGATAACATAATTCTGTTAGAGGCTGCTGCTCCAAGATTATATTAAGTCTCACTAGGAAACGGGCTAAAAGCAAATTTAAATGTCATATTTTTATATAAATTTGAAGTTCTTTATTAATAAATATTTCTTCTTTATACCGAATCTTTTTTTTCTTGAATTGCCTCGGTTATGACTCCGTTACAAATGCAATTATGCAGAAGGTTTGTTTAGAAAAAATTAATGTTAGTTTACGTTATATTCTTTCATGACAAATTTAGTTGGTTTACTAACACAGAGAACGGTAAAACATACATTACACTATATAATAATAAATCTAACCAAAATTGTTGAACATTAGTTACATGCACTAGTATACAAAATAATTTAACGGTTGTTTCATAATAGTACGAATTCCAATGGTTATGATTTTTGTTATTTCTTCAATTACTGATGCAATATATAACAATTCTTACATTTTTTAAAGTTAAAGTATGTAAACGAGTTAATCAAATGTTGCCTGCTCTCACATGTCAATAGAATGGGCATTAGGAAAAAGCGAAATCAAGCATTTATTTAATAATGAGATAATACAAGAATATTATAATAATTATTTTAATTTGTTACTCTCATTTTCTTGTTACTTCGTAATAATTGTTACTTTCTCATAATTTCTTTAAATTGCAAATTATGTTAAAGCAGTATTTTTTACAGCGGGAAGCCATCTTTTTAAACTCACATAAGCTGTTTTACTTTCTTTGTTCTCTATTGTACTCGTTTTCCCAAGAAACCGTTAAGCTGTGTTGGAAAAGATTATTCCCGCTGTGAAAAAATACTCCTTTAACCATATAACATGTGTAGCATACTCGCAACAAATGAATTATGGATTCTTTAACATAGATTTTTTTATATATCTGTGTCAAAGAATGTGTGGAATCATAAAAGTTAATATAATTTATTTAATTCTAGAAGACGTCCTCAACACCATAGGCTATCAGCAATGACAGCATGTGATCAGTAACGATATTTTTTATTACTGGTGCTGATTGTAATAAAAGTAAAATATATCACTATTTGGTTATCTGAAATAGCAAATGAATCCATCAATAAACCCATCTTTCTGATATTTTAAAACTACGCTGAAAACCTGAAATAAATATTGATTTGCATACAAATTAAAAAAAAACTGAACTAAATGTTAATTATCTTTTCTTTGTAGGTGTTGTGTTCAAACTGAGTGATGGTGTATGTGTGGTAGAATCGGATAAAGGATTTAAAATAGCGTGTGGTTTCAAACAATCAGGTCTCTTCCGAATAAGGAATTTGGGAGGAGTCAAAGGATTCTTCGGTGCAGGTAAATCACATACTACAAATTACTATCATTACCTTACTCTAGTATTACATAAATTTCATTAAAATACTGGATTGCATTAAAGGAATATAATTATCAAGGTGTGCCCCAATCTCAGGTTGGAAGAATAGATCATTGGATACGAGTTTTTCTTTAGATTACTGATACTAGGAAGCAATAATGCAGAAATGGTGCTTCTACAAAGAAAAAGGGAATGCTCTAGTTAATGATTATAAAATTCAGATGGCTGTAACGTATAAACATAATTTGTGTTTTCCAACATTGATTAGTTTATATTACGTTCGAAGATAATAAAACCACTATTGTTTGGTGAAGTTGTTATTATATAAAAATATATAAACTTTAATTCAGCTATTGAGGGCAAATATTGTCTATTTTATACTACACCTATATTTTCACCTATTTTTTATACAGTTTATTTAACAGTAACATTTCACACATGCACTTTTCCATATTCCATCAGCATTTCCATGTTTAAAAATTTCTCGAAAAAAAAGCGAAATTACTAGAACATAATTATACCAATTAATGTCTAAACTATCATTAATATCTTGAGGTAGACTCAAATTAACACCTCAATTACTATTCCATTTTCATCCTCTTTTAATTTCTTTCTTAATTACTTTATTTATCGTTTTGTGTCCCAATTCCGCCTTTTTCGTGCAATGGACAATTGAAGGTACTTGTCTATACTAAATGAGGTCACCGCTCATCAAGCGATGTGAAAAGGTGATAGTGAATAGGTGATGCACTTTCTTTATTTTAAACATTATTTATTATTTGGCCATGATGAAGGTCAAGTCCATGACTGGTCATTATGACGTATACAAACAGGCATAAATATAATATTATACGTATGTTCTTATTGTGCATTCTTGTGTATAGTTGTATATATGAGCTCGGTTCACTACATTGAATTCAAACAATGTTTCTTGTGGTTCAGTGGAAATTCAAGTGCGGATTTGAGAGATATTCTTGATTCTTTGAGATTCACCAGATAGAGGAAATACTAAAATTATATTGTTTTACTACTGACAACCTCAAACAGAAACTGGGAGTAGCGTTAATTGAATATATATTTTAACATCCGTTTGTAACCCCTAAAACTAAAACAGATAAAAAATAAGTGAAGACTCTATAACTAATTCTGATATAATACCGGAACTTTAATTGTTTAATTACGATTGAATGAAATTGGAGAAGGGTTTACCGACCTACTAAATATTGTTATTCTGTCAATTTACAGAGTATGTAAATAAACATAATTGTATTCCTTCTCTGCAACCGAAGAGTATATAGACTATTAAACTTTTATAAGAAATTCTTTCCAGATCAAAATTTTCTTATCTAAAATGTGTGACAGAGGTCTGTATTTAAAATATTTAACTTCATCACATTACAAATATTTTTCTTGAAGTATTTGGTTGCTTAAACACTGCCTCGTACACTGCTTCAATTTATATTTATAAAATGTAGATTTATAAGCTTACAATCTATTGTTATAGACCTATACGTAATATGTAATTATAATAATGATATTTTGAATCGTATTAACTTTACCCAATTCAAAGTGCTAAGGAACCAGAAATGCATCCATTGTTAAACAATACTCTCCCTACATTATAATGAATAATATTCAGTTTACGAAATTACAGTACCAGTTCCATTAATTTTCGGTCTTTCGCAATATGAACAAAGATACTGATAGTAATGTCAATTAAAAAAATATACATGTAGCAGAAGCTAAAACAATTTTTTTTAATTAAGTAAAAAAAAATATCTGTCAAAGCATTACCTGTGAAATTTATAATATTCTGCATTGTAGTTACTCAAAAATCTGTAGATATATCTAAATAACTAATTTCGTCATTTATTTGATCAGGTTTTCAAATTGGTGACGAGCATGGCTTCAATGAATCCTTATCCCGTACCGATCAACATAGACGACCACCCATCTCTGCTGCAGCGTCTTCAATATCAGTATCAACACTCCCACCACCTACAGATACTAAAACACAAGAAAACAGGAGAAGGATAACGGTAATTTAGAATTATATTGAAAAAATATATTGCACCATTTTATTTCATAAAGTAAATTTTTAATAATTTTTAATTTCGTACATATTTTTTTCTTCATCTTCTGATTTTTATTGTACTATATATTTCCACTTTATACTTGATCTGTTGTATACAAAAGATGCGTCGTAACGCAATATTTATCGAAAATAAACATTACTCTTATTAATAGTATGTAATTTTCTAAAATATTATTTACTTTTCACAATAATAACAATCTTATATGTCTTTATCTAAAATTAACAAATCTTTAAAAATCCTATTGTATTAAACTTATGGAACTGTCTCAGGGAAAATCTAGCTTTTTTCCTCAGCTTATAAAATTAGAGAGATATATGTTATTTTTTACTAACAGTAAGTAAAATTAGAGATTAATATATGAGAAAAATTAACCAAATTAAACTATATATATAAAGTTTCATAATTCAATTACTTATTGGAGATGACTGTCAACTAAAAGATAACTTTCTGTCTTTACAGGTTCCTCAAAATCAGTTCTCTCCATATACTGGAAGATACGGGAGCAGTAACCAGATTTACAGAAGAAGTCCTCCAACGCCTAATCAAATAATTCAACAAAACTATTTAAAACAATATCAACCTCGTATTCAGTTGCCAAATGTAGCGCAGAAGATACCACAACTTCACATTCCCAATTTAAACACAAATAAAAATCCATATTATACACCGAACGTTAATAAGGATCAGCGATATGCAAGTGCTGTTACGAGGGATCAACGATTTGCAAGTGCAGTTACGAGAGATCAACGAGTTGCAAGTGCAGATACGAGAGATCAACGATTTGCAAGTGCAGTTACGAGAGATCAATGGTTAGCAAATAATATTAGAAGAGATCAGCGTGGAAGACCTATTCAACAGTATCAACTCAATTCTATTAACAGTAACAGAAATCGAATGTTGTCACCTAATGTACCTACAAACCAGAATATACGTTACGATAATACAAGACATATGAATCATCAAAATATTCCTCAACAAAATATACAACGACAACATTTCCCAATAGAACGAGGATTACCACTCGAAAGTTCTGACCCACCACCTTTTAAACCAATGCCAACATTTAAACCAATGCCAACTATTGAAGAAGATGCAGCAGTCAGTAATGAGAATAGAAGAGTACACAGAGTACAACCTATTAACAGAAATAATAAGAATTATCTCCCTCCTGGTCATCCTAATATTCATCCACAACGAAAGACTAAACGTCAAAAGTCAATACCTCCAAAATATTTCCATCCTAACTCCCCAATTCATTCCGCTCGTCCACCAGCTTCAACAGTATTTTCAAACAGCGATAGCAATAAAATTATTCCGTCACAGAAGTTTAGTAAACCATACAACGTCGTAAATGAACCGTCTTCAGCGTTGCATCAAGTAGCAGCTCCTGCTTTCTTTCCAATTGCAAGTCCTATAGGAACAGGTCAGAGTCAACTGACAGGTCAAAGTCAATTGCAAGCGTTACAGTTAATACATCAATCACTACCAGCGAAGTTTGAAACAAGTACTTTCCATAACTTAATACTTGCAGATGCAATTAAATCAACACTCTTCTCACAAGGTACATCTCCTTCACCAGTTTATACTCCACAGACTGAACAAGTTTCAACACATCGATTGACTTCACCTACTGCAGAAATTATAACACCTCAACCAAATATATCTATAATATCTGCTAATTCCATGGTAGCTGTAAGCACACCATCGTATCCAAGAGGCAATATAGAATCTGCGAATCAAGTTACTACAGAAGAGCACTCAGTTGATACTCTGCCTTCTAATGAAGTGGTGAAGAGTAAACCTATAGAAGATATTATTGGTTTGGCTTATATTTCATCACCCAAACCTACAATATTATCAACTACGATATCACCGTCAACTCATACTGAAAATAGTGTAACAACTCCTCCAATTCAAACGATATCAACTACTAGACTACCAAGCGTTCCATCTCCACAACCAACATTTTCTGTTGATCAAGGACAGTTGGTGTATCAGGCAAGTACCATTCAAAATCAGAATCAGCCACATGTTTTTGTGAATACGAATGGTCAACTTGTTCAACAGAATCCATTATATACTAATCAAATTTCTGGTCTCCAGCAAAATCAGCAGATGCAAACTAATTCCCCATTTGGAACTTCACTTAATCAAAATTCGCTGCAGAATAACCCGATTTTTGGAGCATCCAATCAGTTCCAGACAAATATCAATAATCCATCTCTAAAGTATAACCAACATCAGCTACAAGTTTCAAATAACAACTTCAATCCTCATAAGCACCAAGGATTACCAAATTCTAATCCACAGAATGGTAAAGTAAACGCTAACAAACATAATTTCCAAACAGTAAAACATCAAGCACAGATGATGAATAATGCGATACAAAATCAACATCAACAACAGCAACTTCAACAGCAACATCAATTCCAACAGAATACTCAGTCAGCAGGAAATAATCAACTTCAGAATCAACATCAGTTTAATCAAAATGGATTATTCAATGGAAACAATCAAATGCAAAATCAACACCAACATCAGCAATTTCAACAAAATGGACATGTAAATGGAAATCAACATCCGTTACAGCAATTTCAACAAAATGGTCAACAAAATGGAAACAATCAATTACAAAACCAACATCATCTGCAACAATTTCAACAGAATACTCAAATGAATGGAAATAATCAATTACAAAATCAACTTCAGCAATTTCAACAAAATGCTCAACTAAACGGGAACAATCCTTTTGCATCGATTCAGCAACTTCAACAGCTTGCAAAACTAAACGCTATTCTTCCCAATTTACAAGGAGGTCATCAGTTGTCAGCATTAGCAGCGCAAAATCTTCTAAATGGGGCAAACGGCCAAGCTAGTGCTCCTCTTCCAAGTTACTCTCAATCTCCAAGACTTCCTTTAGTAATCCCACCATTCCAAAGTATTCCGATTGGAGCAAAAACTGACGGAACTGGTAAATCATCGCCCCTCTTCAAGAAACCACATCTGCAAAACCCCAATGGCACACCGTCTTTAGAAACTTTGATTAAACTTATAAACAACCCAACTGTAGTGAATAATTATCCTGATAAACTAGCACTTCTTCAAGCTCTAGGGGCTGCTGATAACACAGCTGCAACTGTTTCCAATCAAGTTACTCCGTCATATTCAATGCAGAGTTTATTATCAATTTTACCTAAACAGAACAACGCTGGTTCTCCTACGAATTTATTGGAGATGTTACAAAATCTGAAGCCCTCGAATCCTTCGGAAGCTTTAGAAGCTGCAGTAATACGAGCTGCTTTGACGAAAGCAATAGTCGAAAGTGGTGGTTTGAAACCAGTAAATCCAGTGGAAAAATCCATGGATAATCCATTGAATTTCCTTGATCAGGATTCGTCTGGATCTTCAAACTTAATGTCACTCCTCAAACTTCCTGGATCCAATTCAGTCCTAGATGCTCTGAAAGCATCGAATTCATTTAGTGAGAATTCTAGAAAGTTAGATATCCAAAGAGCACCAAAAGGTTTTTATGCAACAAATTTGCCATTTTCCGAAGATGGAATTGGGAAGAATATACCTGCAGATACAAGTTTCTATTGCAAGAATCAAGAATATTTCCCAGGGATGTACGCAGATCAGGAGTTGGGATGCCAGGTTAGTAAAGAGAAATGACATCTTCCATATTTTCTGAAAAACGTGGAAATGACTATATGTGTTTTAAACCAGAATGAATATTACTTTAAATACATTAAAATATTGGTTCGGTGATTACAAAAAATATATAAACTTTTCAGTCTTGCAATATTTTATTAAAGTAGATTCTGTCATGTACTACATAAAATGTACTTATAAAACCAATTTATCATTTCGTTATTCATTTCTTTATTTAGACAAGAAAGTAATCTTGATCATTAGCAATATTTTAAACTGCCACCCATAGAATTGATATATACTATTTAAATCTCAGAATTCTTATTGAAAAAGAAAAGAAATTAGGTTCGTGCCTGTGTTGCTATGCAAAATGAAATATTAGTCAAATAAATATACTGTTCACAACTGATACAATTCCTATCTTATTTCAAAAATATTTATTTATTATTTATTTCAGGTATTCCATTTATGCGCCAAAGTAGAAGACAGAGTAGTGATGAAAAGTTTCAGATGTCCCGAAGAAACAGTTTTCGACCAAGAAGTCTTACGCTGTAATTGGGGCTTATACGTTGAATGTGAACAATCAAAAGACAAATATCATTTTAACAAATTTTTATCACAGAGTTTTATGTTCCTTAAAGTGTTAGGAGAATTTTCTTCTCATTACCAAAAGAAATCGTAAGGGAATAGTTTGTAGAAATTGGTTTATGGAAGTTTTGCTCTCTTTGCAAAATGGGCATTTGGGAATCGCAGTTTACCGAACTGTTCCGTGCTAACGTCCGTGTTTTATATCGAAAAACATGTGTACGTTTATACGGTTTGGTGCGTGGTTTAGGAAGAAGAAAAACTTTTGACGAGAATAATAATATATTCGCTCAAATATTAGTGACTGTACATTATTGTTTTAAGTATGATGTTGTTATGGATGTTCTTTCTTACTGTTTATTAACTTTTTAGTGTTTGTTTTAATTTTACTTAGGAGTTACTGAAGTATACATTAAGTTGATACTGTGCATTTATTTGTGTATATATTTTGATTGTTAGTGTTTATTGTTATTGTATTTATTAAATTCTTGTCTGTTGTGGCATATATGAATATAACAATTTTGTGTTTTATTTAGTGGATACTCGTTTGTATAATCAAAAGATATCCTTCAGTTCATACAGTGTATTCACAAACATTATTTCCACCGGCAGATAGTCCTTTAAATTTATAAAATCCTGACTTAAGACGGTAACTGTCAAAACACAGTGCATTTACATGTACTTACAATTACCTAACAATGATTCTTTGAAAAGAAGGATTAAGATTACAATTGGAAAATCACATGTTTCAAGGATAAACCAGCCGCTTTGTTTTGCCGGTGGAAATAATGTTTATGAACGGACTATATACACGAAATACTGCAGTATAATTATCATTTCCTATATTTCTAGAATTAGAGTTTTGAAATATTTCATGCTATTTATTATATAATCGAATCTTTTTCAAATGGAACCAAAATACTATGTAATATTAATGCATGATAACTATTTTTCATATTCCCAGTTTTGAAATAATAAGGAGAAAGCAAGCATTCCACTGTCCATAATCAAATGATTTTTTTTATTGCAACATATTATCATTTTCTTCGAGTGAGGAACTTATATTATCGATAGTAATATATTCACCTGTCGATATCGTATATATTCACCTGTTGATATAGTAGTATTTATATTAATGAAATATTAGCCAAAATTGAAAGCATGTGGAAAGAAATGAAGTTAATGAAAGAACAATGATGAACACTTGTGTACACTAGGTCGCCTAATTGCCACATACCATCATGAGATCAAAATAATGATATTTGTTTTAGGACTGCTGGAGAAAATCATGCAGGAGAGCACAAAAAAGTCATTATCAACAGGCAGCTTCCATAGTTTATTAACAACTGATTTTTTTTTTGGTATATGAAGAAAGTAATAATACTACAGCAGTATATCGAAAAAGAGACTAAGAATAAAGTAAAAAACGCAGTAAAATATAAACTTGCTACTTCGGATAGAACTATTTCAATTCTGAAGCTGTCATAAGGTTTAAAAACTATATAAAAAATAGAATAATTATTTTTATTTATTTTCGTTGTTGGCTAAAGGTGCCACTAACATCGCAAGCGTAGTGTTTTGCCTAAGATAAAAACCAATCAACAAAGTCGAAGGGCCAACAGGGTATGTTACTTGGGAATAATTATACATATTATTTTTATTATTACGCTATAACAAAAATAATGCAATTTATAAACATTAAAAAAAAAATGGTTATAAAATAGTGTTTTAGTACAGCATTATAAATATTTATGTTTATCGTACGTTAATTTTTTTATTGCTTTTATTTATATTTTAAGTTACGATATTGTATTTAACATTTATTAACGATTTTTTACGTGTGTTCCTTTAAAAATATATATTTGAACACTATCATTATATATAACAATAAATAGATATTAAACCTGTAACGGGAAAATAATAAATCCTTAGAAATTTATATACATGATTGTTTGACTTTATTGCATAGGCAAAATTGTTAGTCTACT
>JAQIWE010001348.1:0-16212 GCA_034698565.1 Campodea plusiochaeta
TGCCTTGAAAATGGCTTTTTAAAAGCCGAAACTGCAGTCGGTTAAAATAAATCCAACAAATAGAAGAACTTTAAGGCAGATTTTTAATCCATCCTATTCTTTATCTTCATTTTTATTTTCTTTACCAAGGTGTTAATTTAAACTCCAAATTTTCAAAACACTTTATCTATATTTATTTTATAGGAATGCGCAAAAAACATTATATATTAATTTTTTATAAACTTAAAAACTCCGTACAACAGTATGAAAAATTATAGACTATACATATATCATAACATTTTAGGGATGGACCTTTCCATTATCAATTCTTCCTTTGCTTGTTTTATTACAATTTTTCTCACTATACCACGCTCTAAACACCGAAAAAAGGTATTTTTTGAACCAATGAAGACAAATTTAGTTTTTAGAATACAACACAATATTTAATTTGTATTTTATCACACATTTTTTTAAACGTAAACAGCGTAATTTTTTAATAAAATAAGATAAACAGTATAAAACCTCACACTTTTTAAAAACTATCAAAAAACAATATATAACAAGTTAAAGAAAAATACAAAAAAATAAAACAATATATTGTACTTGTAAAATTAATAGCTGTACAGATTTTTTTTATCAATATTTTGAAAAAATAAATTTCATAATAACTGCGACCTGCATATATAATATATATAATACAATAAACATTTTCTACAAGGGTACAAGGTATAACCCACGAGGAAATTTATCACTTGACAAATGACTCGGTTATAGTGATAAAACCCCCATTAAACAGTAAAAAAATTACAGTATAAAAAATAACGCTACAGTAATATAAGTACAAGTAAAATGAAAAGTGCAAATACAGTAATTTAAAATTTTACAAGTTTTACCAGGCCGTTATTAACAATATTCTTAGTTCATTTACTAGATAACTATCTTATAAAACTACAAAAATCTGAAAAAATATTCAACACAATTATATATATTATATATTTTTTCCATCGTATAAGCTTCAAATAACGGAAAAATGGGTACATTCTGGTTATGAAGCCTTATTACATAATATTGTACTAAAAAGGAGAAAATGTACTAAATGTAAATTTGATCAGAACTAACATAACCTGACCTAATTTTACTTGATCGTTCTTTAGGATAAGGTTAGGTTAGGTCTGAAAGAAAGATCAAGTTAAAAAGAAGTAAGATTTTTAGGAAGGGATTTTTTAGGTCAAGTCAAGGGTATTTTAGGTCACTTGAAATGGTATATTTTGGACAAGTTTCAGGAATATTTTCGGCCAGGGTTAAGGCTAAAATTGTTCAGGACAGTTATAGGTGACTAGTTCATTAGCTCAAGTTATGTTACTTCCCATAGATTACTTTATAGTACATTTTCCACTCTTTAGTACTTTTTAGCACAACGCCACATAATCAGAAAGTACCAAAATAAAGTTCATTTACAGGGAATAATTTTTATGCTCTTATTGCACAATTTTTAACATCAAGAATTTAATTATGTTTAATTGACGCTAGAATCTATAACTTGATTATGTTTAATAATTTTTTCTTGTTAACAAATTTGTACTGTTTTAATAACAACGGACTTGAGACAGAAGCCAAACTTATGAACTATTTATAACATTTTGAAAAAACACAAAGACATTTAGTATGTAAAAAAGTAAAATATATTATTATCATCATCATATTTAGGCTATATATGGATTATGATTTAACATAAAAAGATTTTTAGAAAAGTAGCCGCTATATTTGTGTATCATTTTTCCCATTTATGAACAAGAGTGTTTTTTCCAACAGTAACAGTACACGTATTTATGTTTACACATGTTTCAGTCAATAAAATATCAATCTCTGATAATATATATTTATATACGAAATAGATTTTAATATATATCAGAAAACATTGAGGTCTATTTTAAAAAAAAACGAAACACTGATATAATTACGACGTTAAAGTGAAACGTAATAATTTTTGTGTATTAATTATACTTTATTCGATTCGTAAATTCACTTTAACGTTTAGCTTTTCGAAATAAATTTGTGTATTGATATCTATACGGATTTTAAAATAAGTCTAGAATCACTTGTCTTAAAAAAACGTTTTTGGCAGTTACCTTGTGTTATTAATAACAAGTTATACTTTAGGGGTACATATATATGCATACTAACTATTAAATCTGGTTCTGTTAATATTTGACAGTAATTGACATATAAGTTATCATTATAACATTAACTGTGATGCTAACAAATTTATCTTAGTCTGACAAATATATTTTTGTAAACTTTTCTATTAATAACTTTGAAACAACAATTGTATAGATGTAATAACGGCAATTAATTATATTTTATCTGAATGTTCTCTAAAATGTCTTTATTTACTTTGTAAGAGTAATATATCCTCAAGACTTGCAAGTAATGGGGTAACGAAATCTAGTGGAACAAATCACAGTTGAAGATGTGCTTTACCTTTTAAATTAGTATCCAGAACTAATTTTGTAAATTTTACGCCTCGGTGGCGCGTCACATTACGTCATCGAGACTTTTTTGGTTCCCGTTACCAAAAATAGGAAAATGAGGAAGCCACAAATCCCCGTTACATTTAAAGAAATAATTGTCCTTTTTAATTAATTTTTTGTGTGGATTACTTTTATTATTTTTGTTTACTTTATTACTGGCAAGTCTTGAGTTTAAAAAAATGAAGAATTACAGTAATTTGCATAGAGCACTACGTAAAGGTAGATTCGAAAATTTCATCGAGGTTTTATAGTAATAGTTAAGCACAATACTATTGTACCCTCTATAAAAATAATTAAAAAAGAGTATTTAAGAAATGGAAAAAAAATATAAAAAAGATGACTGATTTATATAATAATGCTGTGCAGTGTTATTTTTTCTATAAAATATATAAAAAGCCCTACTAAAATCATATAGAAAAACAAACACGGTTTTTGAAAAACAAGTCCAGCACCTTTATATTATTTTTCATATATAAAATTAATTCCGCAGCTAAACTCTATTTTTTTACGATGTTGAAAACTGCCACAACCTAATAATTGTGTATTATCTCAACCAAGTCTAATTCCCGGAATGATCTACAATCTTATACCTATCTAATATTTTTTTATCAATATTATACGACTAGACAGTGCTTGAATCCGTGAGCCATTCAGTGTAAAAATAAAGATTTCACCTTCTTTCCATAAAAAATTTCCTCAATAATCAACATTTATTATTAATATTATTATCATTAAGCGCAAAGAACACCCGATTTTCAATTTCATCTCGACCTAATAGAGTGACTATGAAAATTATATGGTTAGTTTGCAACAAGTAAATGCTGGTATTGATTTGACGGGTATGGCATAGAATTGAGACCAAAGTTTAACCCTTCCAGGAGGGGTTTGGGGTCACCTAGACTGTTGTTTGAGGTCGGGTTCGGGTAAAAAGTTTGGGATAACGAATCTGAAAATGGGAATTTCGATTGCTGGTTTCCTGTTGATGTCAAATCACCGAGATTTCCAGCAGTATTGTCAAAGATACTTCGAGTAAAGAAGCTGTTGTTACTCGGTGGAAAGAAGTCTTCGAGTTGTGGGTTGGGCGAAAGCGATCTGGGTCTGGCATTCTGGTTGAAGCCTGTATTGATGAACGCTTTGCTTTGTTGGATTTGTTGCTGCAACGCGCGTTGCTTGATGTAGTTGGAGAATTCAGTTGGTGACATGCGGTTGGCGCGTTTACTGCTCGTTTTCAGTTTAGTGCTGCCGAATTTTGTTTGCGCGAAAGTCGCTGTGGTGAAGGTCAATGGCGGTTGATTTGCGCGGGAGATGAATGCTGCTGCGCTGCTATTGGCCACGGGGCTCGCTGGTTTGGCGAATGGTGGAGTAGGTGAGCCACCGTCGTTATATGGTGACACAGATTTTGGGGAGAGACTGAGATTACTCAATGAAGAGCTAACACTTTCAATGGGTCTGAAGCACTGTGCCTCAGGATTGAATGTCTTAGTGACTTCACGATCATTTGTGTCTTCGAGACTATCACCATGGTCGCTGTAGAGAATCTTAATAGCTCCCTTTTCACCGATACGGTAACTAACCTCGTTAGGGTCGATCCATACGGCAAGTTCTGCGGGTAAATTCTCTAAGACATCTTGTACTGGGATTCCACTCTCTTGTGCTGCACGCTCCAGGACAGGGTCGATTGGGTCGCCAGTTTTGAGACACCTGAACGCTGAGCCTTTGAATGGTTTGTCTGGATACCAATGGCCCTGGAACTTCTCTTTGAGTGCCTTGTCAAGTTCTTCACCCAGGATGTTGACACGACGTCTTGGCAGTTTGTTGTACAGGTAAGAAATCACAAAATTTAAAGCAACTTGTATTTCCAAATGCATGCTTGGTTCTTGAATAACAGGTGATGAGTGTATATTATATAGGAGATCAAATTATAACGACTTGTTTGCTTCTTTATTTCACAGGTACGGGGTTCAGTCAGTCTGCACACTCAAATCAGTTTCCAGTCTTCGGGATTACTGAGACTAGTCTGACGCATATCTGGAATGAGACAAGAAGAATGTATATTAGTTAACAAGTTTTAAAACCACAGCTATGAAATAGAAAATTTATTTTATTATTTCAGTCAAAAATCAAAATGAATGTATTCATTGAAAAATACATATATAATATATAAAGTCTGTATTTATGACAACCTATTGGCATATGTTATAGAAAAATAATATTGTGGAAATTTCATTAGAAATAAACATACTGCATGTTACGTATACAATAAAGTGAAGTACTGTATAATAATTATATTGTTCAACAGTCTGAACAGTGGTACTGTTAATATATAAATGTTACAGTAATGTAAGCTAAGATAGCACAGTGCTTGGAGTATGTAAAATTGTAATTAATAAAGTATGTTGATAATAAATCACCATTGACCAAATTGTATATAATAATTGTTCTATGATAAATGATCAGCTTGAGATTAATAAAACATCGGAAAGCTTAAATAAAGTCACCATCCCATTTAAATCTCGTTTTCGCTCAAATAAAATAATAATGGAATAAATGCGGCTCCTTGAATCACACCCTACCATATTTTTCTAGAACATTCCATATCTATATATCCTTTTATTGATATAAATTATGCATCATAATATATGGAAATCCACCCACAAACAGACTTTTCCAACCATAAATAATGACGAAGTAAATTTTTCCGCCGAAGCACTTCAAATCCCGTGATTCAATTTCAAGACCTTTGATACCTCTACTTAGTAACATACTATCAGTTTATTTTTGTTATCATATTTCTAACAATCTTAATTTTCCTTTTAAATTCTTAACGGATTGTGGTTAAAAGGCAGGAAAACAAAAAAAGAGGTCTCGATAATATTTCCCTTCCTGTTTTTCTATAGAAAACAAAAGTGAAAAAAAAGTAAAGAATAAAAATGGTAAAGAAAAGTCCTTGGTGTGGAAAATAATGTGACTTGCCAGCTACTGACTACTATTATCGTTTAACTTGGACAAAAATTTGTACCGAGAGCTCCAAAAAAATTGGAAATTTACCAAAATGTCACATGAAGGACGCCAAAAGAAGAAGAAAAAAAATCTGTTGTAATCCTTAATTACGTAAATTGTAGTAAACAAGTACGGAAAATATGAATTAAATACATAACACGGTAGCTTCTTTTTATACGTATTATAATAATGCGGACAAATCATTCTGCATATAATAGAACCGACGGCCTTGAGTTACTTATTATTGAATAAGCAAATTGTTACGTATTTAGACACGTAACCGGTTCACATGACATATGTAAAAACAAAATCCTTTTGTAAAAAAAAAAAAAATCTTACGCGAAAAATATCGTGACATACTATACCTTAATAACATGCTAAATCAATAATATTATACTAAGACTTTATCGGTACCAGGCTGGTTTATTATATTATATATTAAAAGAGTATCAAGAATATACCACGCGGTAATATCTTAACTAGATATATCTAATTAGTTACTAAGCAGTTTAAATGTCCCGATTTAAAATACTGCGCAGATACTTAAAGGTCTACATATTATGCAGCGGCAGATATACTTTCTGACCTTGGACCATAGCCATTATGTAATAACAAATTTGCAATTTAACCGATGTTCGATAATTAACATATGTTAACTATTATATTCAAATTTTTAAATGTATTGTACTAACCAACAGTCCATTGTTATAGTACTGTCTTTACACACTGGAATACACCGGCAGCACTAAGCATAGTATAACTTCGAGTCTGTAAGACCAACAGCGGCCTACTGATCTAGACTTCGCTATATAATATTGTAGTTGCAAGTAGGTACAGTAGCGCCGCCGCACAACGAAAATCAATACTAACTCAGGTGGGCGGAGGGACCAACTTGGGGGTGGTGGTAATTTTTTTTTCTATTCTAAAGGGGAGTATTTCCAGTGTTTGTTTGTTTACGTGGTTAAAATTAGATATCACTACCCACCAAAAAAATCGAGGTATAAAGTTTCGGTTATTCGTCTAATAAGAAAAGTTTTATTATATTCGAAATGACATGATACGTCGTTTGTTTGCCGACGAGTATCGCCATAAAAGAGCAGTTACGTAACTTCATCCATTGACGTCATAACTCTGACGTCATGGCGATTGACGAATGAGAGAAGAGGTAACTAATTATTACCAGAAGATCCATATTAACATTGTTTATCGTCGTTGTTGACTTTGACAAATTATTTTTCGACAGTTGTAGGTCAATTCGAACTTGTAAATTCCAGTAATCACTGTAAAACTGTTTTGTATAAACATAGTAATTCCGAAAACTATTAAGTCACTTTTGTCGGTTTAAAAATGGAGTAATAATAACAATAATGAATCATTATTTTAGAAGTACTTTTAAAGCGCAATGACCTATCAGATTTTAAGTACATATGTAATCTCAAGATTCTGTGTCAAGCGCATCAGTGTTACAGCCGATCAACTTCAGGTCAGAAAAAAAGGAATGATGATGAAAACTATCTTACGTAAAAAGAGACATTTAAACATGCAATTCAACGTTGCCAATTTTATTAATGGAGTTTGACACGTATCCACCAAACAATTGATATCCTGTACAGATGTGCATGTTTTATTATCTCTATGAAATATTTTCCACGAAATTCATATTGTGGATTTTATGAATGAAATCTGTACGAACTTTGAGAGAATGATATTTACATTTTATAATATTATTTTCAGTGTTTCAAAAATATGCAAGTTACTGCTAATTGATTAACCACTCGAGCAATTGCCAACAGCCAAAATGAATAATAGTGGGGCAATCGTATAACCCTGTAGAGGACCCAAATTAATCCCCCTTTATAAATATATTTCCATAAGTAAAATTATGAGTGTAATATAAAACGTACTCTGCTATAACTGATTTTTTTCCTAATAGTAACAAAAATTCTTTTTATTGATTTCACTACAGTTTTCTAACTTTACCAATAAATCACAGATCTCTATTCAAATTAGTGGCTCTACAATGTTACGTTAAACCTGTATTTTTTACAGCGGAAAGCCATCTTTTCCAACACACATATCCCGTTTTACTTTCGTAGTTCTCTATTGTACTCGCTTTCCCTAGAGATCGATAAGCCGTGTTGGAAAAGATGGCTTCCCGCAGGAAAAAATAACCCTTTGACCACAATAAAAGAGTACAAGTACTGTTGGTAGCACGTTTTCCATCTTTCAAATAATATAAATTTCAAATATATTTTAAAAATATACATTTCCAGAATCAATTATTCGGCAAACAATAATCCATAGAAATAAAAAGAAAACAAGTATTGGAACAAAGACGTCTCCTTGCAGAACTCCAATCTCGTTATTCTAGATCATAGACGAAATAGGTTCTAGATCTTTCCATATCTTTCTACGCTGGCAACATCTATCAACGTAGCGTTGTGTAAAGATGAAATAGCGTAAAAGAAGGAAAACGATGGTGACTTCCTCGTTAGGGATGAGTTGACATTTAAATGATTTGTTTTGGTGAATAAATCACAAGAAAATAAAGGAAGTTGCTTGATAATCTAATAAGACAATATGGTCGTGCATGGCACTGATCTTTGGCATGTGTTGCAATAATGACTTAATTCTGTAGTACAGTACATTTTTTTTCCTTTAAGTTTTTCGAAGTTGATTTTTTCTCTAGTATATTTTCGATAATCAGTTTCAAACCTTCCTATATTAGTTAATATGTTTTTTTATTATACTGTTAATTTTCCTTGTTAAATATTTACAGGATATGATGAAATAAATTTGACTTATAAATTAACCGAGAGAAGTTTCCTCGTTTGTTTTTGTTTTCTAAGAAAAATCTATGCTGTACAAGGGTAATTTGTATAAAGAATATTACAGAAAGTGAAAAATAATGCAAATTTGTTAAAAAATAAATTAAATACTTCTCTTACTGCTGTAGTATTTTACAAATTTTAATTGTTATTACTGTAAATAATAGTAATCTTTACTAAGACGTTCTGCTGCACATTTGTGTTATTTTTTTTTATCAAGTTTCGTAAAAATGGTTACAATTTAAAGAAATTGAATCCAAATAGTGATTTCCTTATATCATTACTTAAAAAAATCTGTTACTCGTACATTTTGCTTAATCATTAACAAAAGTATTGGAATTTGCTCTAGAAACATTGACAACATATTGCATCGACATATTTGATCTATTTACTGATATACCGTACACTAAACCTAGATAGTATGCACACAGGTGTCTTAGTATAGTACCATAGCCGCTTATGTAGTTCATGGCTAACATATTACACAATTATATCGTTAATAACCGATATATTGGCAAAAATTAGAATAAGAGTTTGACCTTGAAAATTGATCACATGGTATTAATATTAAAACCACGTATAATTTTAATGAAAACGTTGCATGCTAATAAAGATAGTACGCATCAGTTTTGTTGTTCAGTGATTAGCGTTCGCCAATTGGACTTTGAGTTTTAAGTCTATTTAGGAGCTGATAAAATTATTTTCTTTTCATTTTATGTACATAATCATTATCCAGAAAATAAGTATACTGTTGCACATGGTTAACTATTATAAGAGATTAATTTTGATTGATTTTATTATCATGAAATTCGCAAAAATTAAATTATCTGTGATAGTTAAAATTAACAGCTCTTGAACTGTCTTTATTTCCAAGGGAAGCCATCTCTTCCAACACACAGATCCCGTTTTACTTTCTTTGTTCTCTATTGTATTCGCTTTCCCAAGAGACCGCTAAGCCGTGTTGGAAAAGATGGCTTCCCGCAGGAAAAGAAATATAAAAAAAAGGTTTATATATTGCCAGTTCATATATTAAATAGAAATAGTTGAATTTCAAAAGCAATACATAACCGAAAACTGTTTACGTAGTTTATTTCATTTTTTACTCAATAAACGAAAATATTTGAATATTTACATACTAAATATCGTCAAAAAACATATCCTTGAAACGTAATCGTTTATGATTTATGAGGTTGTAATATTTATATAATGTTACATATAATAAAGGCATAAAATACGCAACAAAAAGTAAAATATGTGTATAGCTACTGTATGTTATATTTACGTATTCGATATGCGTAAGTCATAATCGCATGATTCTGACAACACAATGATATGAATAGGAATTAACTTGATTTTGAATTAAAAAAAAAGACCATAATAGAACTACGGAGAAATAAAAATAGAAACTAATATATCAATGTTATGAATTAATTGACTCATTGCCATTTATATTATAGAAAAATTATTAAAAACAAGAAAATTTCAGATCGAATGAGAACCCATTACTTTCCTGTTACTATTGGAATGGTCGTTTCAAGTATTGAATTGGAGGTTAATAATTCGCACGTTTTCCTCAGTATTAATCAAAAATATAGCAGGTTCGAACCCCATTTAGAATAACAATTTTCAGTTAATATATAGCTTATTTTGATTTAGTGGCTCTAGTAATAAATTAACATTAAGATATTAAAAAAAAATAATAAGTTGTAATATTTTCAGGAATCTTCAAATGCAATAATAAAAATGATTATCGTTATCATCAGGACGATATATAAGAAAACAATAATATAATAAATAGTTTATCGTATATGATAATTATGATTGTAATAGCGTTATGTGTCTTATGATAATAACAATGTAATGACTGATTAATTTATTTATCTCGTGATTACATCAGGTCATTATATGGAAATACAGTCATTATATCGGATGATTTTTTGTTATGTTCTTTGAATATGAGTTTACAAAATACAGTAATTTGATTTGGTAGGTCATAAAGTGCAAAGAAGTGTTAATAATAATTATAAAAATAATTTACAAAAAAAAAACTTGTTCTCTATTTATTTTCCAATGCAAAGTAGTATTAGTAGGCAGTTAATAATATCATTATATAATAATTGTTTTTCTTTACAAATTTATATAATATATTAATTTTAAAATAAGATATATAATATATAGTAATAAAAATAAAATTGACCATAATAATTATATTGTTCTAAGAAAAGTCTATAGTCGAAACCAAGTGACCTGACCAACTAAATAAGTATATGAACTGGATTTTAAATATTCAAATTTCCTTAGAATAAGTAACAAGAAACTGAAGAAGCGCCTGTTCGTGACACAATCACGAAAATAATTTGTGACACAATCACGAATCCCGTGACACAAAAACTACCCTATCCTTCCTTATCTACCCTACCTTTACATCAAATAAATTGGATCGACCTGTATATTATCTGAACGTGGGTGTTTTTATTCTATATAATAATACTATAGACTTTCCGAGCAGTGACGATCGAGGCTTGTAGTCATAGCAGCGCAGCAGAGACGAACTTCGTCATATATAATATGAAAGGTTCACAGTACAATAAAGAAAGAAGCTGCGATAGAGAGAGAGAGAGACGTATTATATGTATTTCCTCTATATGTGTTCGGCTTCATACAAGATCGTCAAATGTAGGTCAATCGTTATTTTAGGGTTCGGATGTTTCAGTGGCGTAACAAAATGGGGTTTTACGGGGTGTTGTAGTACTGTCTTTAAGGTATGAGTGGTCTAAAACTTATTCTTTCAAAAAATGGTGATGTAAAGCCCGATGTCAGCAGTCCCGTTTTACCATCCTATTTTGTTATTTAAAGGGTTACTTGCAGATAATGAATTTCCGATTTTCTGTGATTTTCTTGTACCTTCTATTATTAAAGAATTTTTGCAAAAAGTTTGACATTTTTTGACCCAACGGATCAAGAGATATTTCTGTTTATATAGTCGATAAACTTTCCACGAGGTAGCACAAATCGACCTGCTGAATTTCGCTGCCTTACGAAAATATCCAAATATTTCGCTGAAAAACACATAGTAGTAGCAAAACTGACTTAAAAATAATGCAAATTAATCATTTTATTCACATATCAGCAGTTGTCTGTTTTGGACCAAGCTTGCTACAGCTTATTTTTATGCATATTCTAAGGTGAATATATCCACAACCGAGGATTTTTGTGAGGTAATAAAAATAATATGAGTTATTTATATCAAGAAGACTAATATTTTGTTATAACATCAGAAAAGTAAATTAAACTGCAGGTAACCCTTTAACATCATACAATTTTATGAATGAATCTCATTCAGAAAACTGCAAATAGTATAAAAATTGTATGGTCAAATTGGACCATAGACAGCGGGCTTAACGAAGAAATTTTCAGTTAAATTAATACTGATATTTGACTAATTATTTGTGTGGATAAAAAGCAAGATACAGCAGGAATAAATTCATTGGTTAAACGAGTAATTAAAGCACACGTCCTTGCTACGCAACTGGATCAAAAATACTTCGAATATAAATCACCCGTATGAAACGAAAGAATGATCCGGAGACACTTTTTCGAAATTGGTTTTGATATTTCTATTTGTATGTAGTATTACGTTTTATATCGGTTTCAGTTTTTTGTAACTTTGAAGGAATAACTTAATGATGAATCGTACTATTCGTACACAAATGACTGCTTTCTTTTAACAAGGAATTAGCATTATTATAATTTAATTCAAATGAATTTTGGCAAATCTCGCAATATTACTTTAAATATCAGAGGTTATTATATTATACTGAATATTAGAGAACCAGTTAATTGGATTTATAATAAATGTTCAAGTCAATAATGGCTGAGATTCTTTTGAATGGAACGTTGAATTGTTATAACTTAAATATTATTACATCTCCCCATTTCAATTGCTCTGAGAAGAGAGGGGCAAATGATGTATATAAAAATCGAACTTGGTAATACGTGCATTACTGCATTCCATAATCGTAAAGATTATCTGGTATGTGGAATAGTTTGTCGGTCTGAACTAGCTCAAGGATTAGAATGGGCTTGGCATCACCCTACAAGAATATTGCGCCTTAGTACCTTCATCAGTAATAAAAATTAATATTGCAATAAAGACAGTACCATGATTATTTTATTATTAAATTTAATACAAGAAAAAACTTTACTTCAAGTAAACACATAGTGCTCGAAACTTCCTGACTGGATATTTGTAATAATAACGTATAAGTATTTTGGAGTATTTTAGCAGTCAAAACCGATTACAACCCTTTATTGATTTAACTTAGAAAATGCTGTGCAGTAAGCAGTAGATTGATTTTCGCATAACCCTAAAAATAGGCCATACTATAACAACCAGACCCAATAAAAATTGTAAACACAAATTTTTTCAGGTGTATATATTTTATTCAATGACAAATTTCACCGGAAGTTGGCTCATTTACATTCAGTTACCCTCTGAGGTATCGATCAGAGGAAATAACCAGGATTATATTAGTTTCCATTCAATAACAATAACTTGTTCAAAGCTATATCAAAAATTGCTATAAAAATAAAATAATGATCATACTGTCAACAGAGAATTTCAATTTATAACTTTAAATATTATTTATTTATATATTATAGACTGTTCTGTAACGTATACCTATCGATTACAAATTATTTAGTAAGTACTGAAAAACTACAAATCAATGATTCACAAATATATTACTTAAACCTGCAGTTTCACTCACACATTGCCACTTGTTAGAGTTTGCTTATCGTTCATATTGAACCTGAAAGGGTCTCAGTGAATTGTATTGATATATAATTATATTCGATTTTAAAAGTTTGTTTTTGCATTCTTCTGTGTTTTACGCCATCTAATGCGCAACGAGAAAATTTTAACCTGAACTTTGTTCCAGGAATCATGAAATAAAAATTGCAATACAAAAAAAAGTAACTTGATACACAAGGTATAAAAACAAAATTAGAAATTTTGTGTTGAGATAATTTAATTAAAAAAAAAAAGAATATGTTAAATCTGTATTTTTTCCAGCGGGAAGCCATCTTTTCCAACACACTCAATCCTGTTTTACTTTATTTGTTCTCTATTTTACTCGCTTTCCCTAGACACTGTTAAGCTGTGTTGGAAAAGATGGTTTCCCGCTGAAAAAAAAACCCGCTTTAGGTAAAGTTTAATTTTTGGAATCTGTACTGATATCCATCTTTATATTCTGAACTAAGGATGAAATTTCAGATTAAATATTCCTGAATTGATGAGAACAACAAATAACTCTTGATAAATCATTTTTAAAACTGAATAATTTTTGAGTATAGAAAGTGTTACTAAACTAATACAATCAACTTAAAATATAAACATGAATTGAAACTCAGTAAACTTCACAATTTTGATTTCAATTCCCTTTTTATGGCAGGAAACAGTTCAATCACCAAAACTTCTTATTTCCTCTCAAAACCTAAATTAAAATGTAATCCCCGACATCAGCGAACCTTCAAGGTGCCAGACTACCTCATATTGTACCCTCAACCACGCCCCCCAGGACCCAACAAAATGACCATCATAAAATTATTTATCCCGGGGTCTATTCAAGCGTATGTTTATAGTGAAACATCGAAGGGACATATAAACACTCTATCATAACAAATAGTTTAGAAAAACAACTTGGGTATAACGTCAACACAGTTGTTGTACCCTTATGGGTTTTCGCGGGTTCACTCGTGCTGTTTGGGTATTATTGCGAGATATTTTTTGGAAACTTGACAACTTGTTGATGACATGTTTATTTTTCTAGTGCTAAATCAGTCAAAATAGAGTTTAACTAATCTTTCATCAATTTTATCAGTATTATTTTAAAATATTTCATCAGTAGATTGAAATAATTATTCTGTTTGTTATTTTTAACACATTATTTTTTTGTAATTGGAAATTGATTATTTGAGGAGTGATTTAAAATTGGAATAATAATAAAAAAATGTTTCAAAACTCAAAGCAGCTAACTGCTCCATATAATTATAACCGTTTCAAAATTCAAATATTATTATTACCATGCATCATTGCATAAAAGAGTTTTTAAGTTTTAATTAATTTTTATCAGTAGGAAAAAACATTTTGTTCCAGGATATAGAAAAATAAAGTTGCACCCGTATTATTTAAAAAAAAAATCTTTCAAATTACTAAAATATCTTGTACAATTCATACCAAAATACACATTTAATCAATATTAAATAAAGTATACAATGATTAAGATTAGGGGTTACTCTATACAAGGATTCGAGGTTGATTCGTCTAACTATATAACTGCACGAAGCAGAAATCTCCTGCAAGATTATTTGTAATACTGTAGATCCACAGTTACTACAGACTTGAAATATGAAATATTCTAAACCAGTACGACAGTGATTTAGTCAATTTAATAAATTGCTGTGTTTTCTATCTTAAAATATCGACCACAAATGATAATGCTTCATTTCACTGGAAGGTGATTTTTTCACATATATTTACGGAGACTTCGAACTTCAGAAAAATTCCGGAAACTCTTGTTTACATTGAATCATCCTGAAAACCCGGCAACCTCGCTTCACACTAACAGAGCTATTTTGTATCTTGTGTTGTTGTATAAATCCTCTTTTATAAATGGGAGGATCCAACCATCTAAACGAAGAGAGTCCAGGTGTGCCGAAGAAGTATATGCTTCTGTACATGTAAAGATTGATGACTTCATCTGTCATTGGATACTGGTAACATCACACAATTACTAAAAGATACCGACATCACACACACAAGTAGAAATACAGCTTTCACTATTTAGTGGAAGGTCTATGCGGCATACAGAATTTTATTCCTGTTTGGAATTTATTTGATTGGATTACTTTAAAAGTGTAGTTTTTTTTTCAGAGGGAGGTAGCGTTTTCTAACACATAGTACCGTTTTACTTTCTTTGTTTTCTATTATATACTCGATCTGTCAAGAGACTGTAAGCTGTGTGGAAAATTTTACTCAGCCACGACATGCTGAAAAATAGGCCTTTAATGGAGATTTGATATAAAAAATTACGTAAATTTTTGGTTGTTGCAGTTGTCAATAAAGTATAGTATTGAATTTCACAGATTCCCTATATCATTATATATTATGGCTTCAGTCTCAAAGGCTATGACAAACCTTTCGAAATGACATTGCATGCAACCAAATAAGCTACGATAGTAAATTGTAGCCATTTTTTATAGTTTGACAACTTCTATTGAGAGCCTACTATAATAAAGGAGTTTCAAAATCAGCAGTTTCCTTTACAGTTTTTATTTTCAAATATTATTAACAGGAAATATTAAATAATTGAGGTCCATAAAATTAATATCCTGACGGCAATTTAAATATAAATAAACATATTAGAAAAATAAATGAACATAAAATTTTGTAAACAGAAAATACCAGAAGTTTCACAATATCACTTGAATGAGCATTGAGTAGGCGGTACAGGATGTCGTATACAAATAATGAACATAATTTTGTGTAAAATTTAATATTGTGAAGGAATAATATTTTAAGATTACTCATTCTCACTTCATTACTAACGTGATTATTATAACTGGCTATTGTTCAGTCTATTGAAATATTAGCTCATTAGCAAACTGATAAAAACATTGTTTTTAAACTTACAAAACTTTCCTAAATATTAAGTATAATCTATTTATAAAACGAATACTTTTTCAGAATACTGCACAGTTTTTACAATTATTCGTGTTGGTATTTCTATGCAAAAAATGCAATATTTAAATATCTCTGTTGAAATTAGTTATATAATTTATGTACCAATCACTGAAATATAAAAACACTGAAG
>JAQIWE010001349.1:0-16210 GCA_034698565.1 Campodea plusiochaeta
AAAAATGTTAAAAATAATCGAAATTTTACAATGTTCTATCGGTTCTATAACAAAATACTTGGGATTTTGACATGTTTGTTTTAAAAATGTTAAAAAGAGATAGTCTTGAACTCAAAATATGAAAAAATTGCGTTCGGCTTAGCCCTCTAAAAAATTGCTGCTAAATTACTTTATCAAAAATACTGTTATTACGTCAAATGAAAAAAAAATCTTAGAAAATATGCAATAATAGATTTTTATTGCACTGAAAAATTACAAAAATTGTGAAAATTATAGTGCCCACCCATTTTATAGCAATCTGGGCCAGTGCCCACCCAAACGAAAATGTCTGGCTACGGCCCTGTTTTATACAAATTTGAAAACTTGAGCGAAATGCCGATCACGTATTCATTATTTTCAGTTCATATTACAGAAGAAGGGAAAACAATATTCCCCGCTATATTAATAAAATTTAGTACTAAAACTTCATTTTGACATCTCATTTTTATTAATCGTCCAAGTATTTCAGAGTTTATAGACATTTGAAAAGGTGCGCGATATGTTGATCACCCTGTTACTATAAAGCGTTTCAAAACCGATATACGGGAATTCCCGGCAAACAGGCATAGATCAAGCCGCAATTCATGCTGTTTGTTGTGAACTACATTTACTACAATATGTGTGAATCTCATTGACATCGGACAAATTGTTTTTCAAATAGGAAGGAATTACTTTCGAAACGCACGAAACGAACGAAATACTTTCGAAATATGTATATTACAGTCTGTATATAAATTTTATGTTTATGTGTTAATTTTCCAGCATGATCTTTCTTTAATATGACATATTTCCTCTCACATAGTAAAATTTCAAAGGTGAATAATTTTTGTTCCTTATATTCATATAATTTGCATCGTTCTTTCCCAACTTGCTTCTGATGATTTGGGGAATCGTACACTTTCCCAAAAGTATTTATCATTTACTACTTCACACGAGCAGTGTACACAGTGTGCTCTAGTGCACCAATTTTAGCCATTTAATTCAGATTAAGTCCATTTAATTCCAATCGTTATTTAAGGAAAGGAATAAAAACGAGCTGTCTCTGATAAATAAAATTCAATTTGACAACGCTTATTGAGACAGAGAGGAAAACCTCATCAACGGTTACCAGATATTTCAAGTGATCACATTTTCTCTAATGAATGAGAAATACGAAAAGTGTGTGACGTATGGTGTGGGTAGGTGTCTGAAGAGAGTGAGAGGGTATAAAAAGAGAGAGAAAAGGATTACTCTAAATACTATACTTCCTGGAGAGACTGGCTTACTTGAAAGAAACTGAGAAGTATGAATGGAAGTATGTTGAGTGAAAGCAACAAGTGTTTTGGAAGTGTGAGTAGGAGGATGCAGGAAGGTGTTAAAGATACGACAATCACTCAACACCTATTAAATGGAAATAAAAAGGTAAGATCAGGACAATTTTTTTTTCTTTGAAGGTGTCCACAAAATGTAGACCTAACTGTATGATACTGGGAGTTAAAAATGAGAAGCACTGTCAGAAATAAGGTTTTCATTTTTTTACAGAGAAATAAGTTAATATTTTCTTTCTTTCTTAGCATCACAGTTTGTAGAAAGTTATCTATCAATTTTTTCAGTTAGAAGGAGGGGGGTGGGGGCGAGAATTATTGAGATGAAATTTTAAACCGAATTATTGTGAGAGTCCGGTAAATGCAAGAAGTAAAAAAATTTAGCAATTAGTTGAACATTCGGCAACCAGTTTTTATTACGATTTTTTAATATTGTATAAAATAATACAAAAAAATTACCATTATTTTTAAGAAGATTATCAATTCAGAGTAAATTGTCAAAATATCTTAATGAAATGCAACGTGAAAATTTCTGAACCTCTGAATTTTCTGTAACGTATAATTTGTACCATTAAAAAATATCATATTGACAAAAAAACTATGGCGTCATTATAGTATAATTTTTCATTATTACAATTTTTCTTACAGAAAATTTGAAAGTTTTGCTTATACTATGTATTACCAGGCCCCGCTCAAGTATACTGTAGTTGTGACTGGTCAATGTAAAAAATGTATCATCTTGTGGCTATAAATTATTGACTCGGAAGTACAAATTTGGAAGTTTTTAATACAAAGAGAACTCTACGGTTGCACAAAGTCGTAAATACAAACTCGGATTTGTTCATTGAAATTTTACAAAATGTGGAGTCAAAATTAAAAATCGCGAGTTTGTACAAGAGTATTTTACTTTTCAGACTTCATGCATTACACAAAAACAGTTTTTGCAATTAACATTCTCAGTCCCTGTACATGAAATTTAGAATTTATGTACAGGGTGGTCCAAAAAATTGGACCTATTTACAAAATGTAATTTCTCAAAACTATTGCAACTACATTGATAAAATAAGCACCAATTAAAAGTTCTTGTAATTATCTTTCTACCAGTGTATAGTTTTACAACAATTGTTATAGAATTAGGGTCGACGATACAGCCATTCATAAAAATGTACCCTTAAAGAAAGTTGTCAATTGGGGTAAATTGACAAATTTGCATTTTCCGTAAAAATTGTAATAAAATGACAAACAAAAAATAATTTAATGTGAATGATTGACTTTGACCTTCATTTGGTAATCTGTATCACTATTTGGTAATAGCATCTCATTTACTTCCAGTAAATGCCTTTTCGATTTCTTCACCCTAGAAAAATATTCTCATTTTCATTGGACTGTTTTTCGAAAGTTATTATAAAAAAGATGTTTCAAATTCAGATTTTTATTTACCAAAATGAGGTCAAATTTAGAAATTCTTGTAAAATAATTTTTTGTTAGGCCATCTTATTACTATTTTTACTGAAAAGGGAAATATGTCAAATTACCTGACAGCTTTCGTTTAGGATACATGTTTTATGAATGGCCGTATAGGCCGCAATCTGGCAACCATTGTCATAATACTATATATTGCTGGAAAGATAATTACAAAAACTTTCAATTGATGTTTATATTATAAAAGTAGCTCCCATAGTTTTTGAGAAATTACATTTTGTAAATAGTTGCAATTCATTTTGGCCACCCTTTTTATTTTTCATATTCTCCTTTTGTTTTTATTCATTTGAAAGTCTAACTCTAAACTATAGGAGTACAACTTCTAATTTTGGTCCTCAAATCAGTTGAGATTATAGAATGAACCTATTTTATAATCTGTATTACAAAAAAATCTGAAATATTACGACAGGAATAAAAAAGATCTATCGTTTATAGGATTCATAACCTACAAATACGGTACTTCACTTTGTTGTTGCAACGATGTGGAAAAACATTCTCCTTCAAATTTCTAACATTGAAATGGAGATGGTATTTCTACTTACGGGTTAGATGACAAAGTACAAATTTTCCATTTCAAGTTTTGAAATTGCATACGCACTTTTTAATTTGTGACAATATAAAATTTTTGATTTTGATTTCACTTTGCTTGATGAGTGATAAGAACTACTGAAATCCTTATAGTGATTATTTGCTTCTGCGGAACACAATTTCTCATTTTTATTTTCTACAAATATCAAGCATTACTAAACAAGCATAAAATGAAGTCATAATAACTTTTCATTTTTGGAATTTTGATCTCATGCTGAAGGGAATAATTATATTTACCATTATTGAATAAGATGAAACGGTAGATTATTTTTCACGACCTTTCATCGTCAATCATTTAATTATCGGGGACCACTTCATCATGTAATTGATAACAAAATACTTGCAGCTCAGTTTCACAAGTCAACATTGTGTTTCCTAACAGAATAAAGGTTATTATAATTATAATGTTTGATTTTTTGCCTCCGGTTAGATTAGCCTGTTTTCTAGCGTTTCTTTGTCTGTTTTCTTGGGTATATCAGTTTTAACTTCAGATATTTTCTTATTTTCGAGTCTAAACTGATCTGAGTTATTCAAATCTATATAAACTGTAATAAGGGTCTTGATATAGTGATATATACACTGTATTTTCAACCTTCTGATCATAATTATGCTGGTACGTGTTTGTTAAGCAGATCTACATATTGTGTTGGGTTTGAATAATTCTGTATTTTATATAAAGTTGAATGGCATAAGATGTAGATACCTGATGCTTTTCTTTCTGTTGAAATTCATTATGTAAAATCCATATTTTTTATCACTGTGATTTTGCTGTGATAAACTGTTTTTAGAGCGTTCTGAAATCGCAAATACGAATTTGCTGCATTCAGTGGTGACGCCAGCCTCGTGTCCAACAGGGGGTCAGTGTGTGTCCGATGGGGGGTCTGACAATTTTAACATTTTTTTTTTTAACTTTTCCTTAGTGTGTCTAGATACTAAACACTTATAAAAAAAATTCTGGTGGTTTTTGGATTCTCAATTTTTTAAGGTATATAAAAAAAACACATCCACTATAGCGAGGACGAGCCAGACCGTTAAAATTTTTATATTTTTTGTTGCAAATTTAAACATATTTTCGAGCATCCTTGATAGCATGAGCTAAACATAAATACTGAAAATAGTTGTTGAGTTTTCAGGAAAATTTGCATATTTTAAGAGGATCTGGAGGATAGTGCATGCTGATTTTCAACAAAACTTTCATAATACTTGAATATATTATTATTCTTTATTTATCAGAATTGTGACTTTGAAAACAAGTTTTGCTTATTTAGTGGTTATTTGACAACTTCTATATCATTGCACTTTAAACTGTACTTTCTTTAATCTTCGCACAATTAAAATACGAGGGTATCCCAAAAGTATAAGTTTCTCTAGCTCAGAAAAAACGAATCAGTTATATGATTGGATTGAAACTTGCAGGAATTTTTTTTGTTTTATGATGACGATATGTTTCACTCGAGAAGATTTTTACACCAGCCATTTCTTCAGACGCCACTTTTTACTAAAGCATGACTGAAATAAGCGTGCCCAATTATGAAAGGACTCTAATTCAGTTTCATTTCCCCATTAAAAAAATCCAGCTTTGCTAGAAACTTGTAACTTGGAGGACAGCTTTATTTTTATTTCCTGACCTGACATGCCAATTTTGAAAATTTTAATAGCAGTAGTTTTTTAATTCGAGACCTAAATTTGCAAAAAAAAAAAAAAAAATCTAAACATTTCTTTTCAGAGCGTGTCCAATTGTGAAATGTGAGCTGCAATCGGTTTTTTAACCATAAAAAAATAAAAATATATCGGATATCAACACATTTCTAGCAAAGCTGGATTTTTTTTTAAATGGGAAAATGAAACTGAATTAGAGTCCTTTCATAATTGGGCACGCTATTTTCAGATATGCTTCATTGCTTCCGTAAAACGTTCCGTCTGAAGAAATGGCTGGTGCAAAAATCTTCTCGAGCGAAACATATCGTCATCATAAAACAAATAAACTTTCTTGTAAGTTTTATTCCTATCCAACAACTGGTTCTTTTTTCTGAGGTAGGGAAACGTGCTTTTGGGATACCCTCTTACCATAGAAAATACGCCCGAGCGCAAAATTTCTTTTTTCCATCACTGAGAAGTGAATTTCAGAGTCAAACAAAGATACTTTGTGTCCGACAGACTGTGTCCGACAGGGGTGCACTTGCACCCCCTGACTCCCCGCTAGCGTCACCCCTGAATGTTGGGAGTAATATATAGAATTTTACGCTAGAAGAAAGAAATTCCAAAATATGGAACTTCATTCATACTACATTACTGTACTCAGACCTTCAAAATTTGGTTAAAATTAGGCAAGTGGTAGGCCTGCGAATAAAATTAGCATAGAATTTTTTTACTTGAACATGTGTATTTTTTTAAATCGAAACTTATTAGGTATAGTTTTTGACTACGGGAATTTTTTTCATGTGTACAAACTATTAACATCCTGAAAATATCATTAAAATATTGCAAGTTGTTCCGGAGAAATTCAGATTTAAAAGTTCTGACTTGAAAATGAACATTTAAGAAAAATCGAAACCTAAGTAGGTTTTGACTACTGAACTTTCTTTATATGGCTATATACAGATACTATCCTGGAAATTTGGTTAAAATCTGCCAAGTGGGCAGTGGCTCCAGAGATATTCAATGAAATATGAAAATTCCCTGAAGATGAAAACACGAAATTAGAAACATAGGTTGATTTAAACTGATTTCCGAATACGCTGTGGCTGTGTATACTATAATTATATCCTGGTAACCCTTTAAAGGTTTAAAGCTACATTTGATAAGAAGGAGTAAATATATTTCTTCATCAACTACAAGGAAAATGAATGAAATTTGGCGTTATTCTTTCATTACAGGGTGTCCCAGAAATATCGCACCTCCTAAATAACTTTTGAAAAAATAAAATATTGGTGTAAATTGCAAACTTGTAGTAAAAGTTCTGAATTTTCAGATGATGGACTCAAATTTATTATAGCAATAACATATAAATTTCTTAAAATAATAGGAAACAACGATCTTTGCTTTACACAAATTTGGAGAACTTGAAATTTTAGGTTCAAAAGAATAAAACATAGCCAATTTTTGTCAAATTTTCATCTAAACGTGTACTTTCCATCAGACTCCCAGAACGGAAATATAAAATGATGTTTGAAGAATTTATTGATTCCTTTTTTCTCGTGAAATATTACTATATTCAGGGGGTCTGGAAAATATAGGTTTAAATTTGTCAGGAAATATTTAGCTCTCTCAAATTTTTCATATTCTATATAATGCTGTTAAAAACAGGTTGTATGTCACCCATATTTTTCTTTTTAAAAAGTTCCTTGATATATATTTTTTTAAATGTAAATAATAATAACAATGTTTCAGAATATTTTCAATGAACAGACAATTTTAAAACATTTAGATACGTCGCTTTTCATTCAAACAACTGAATTTGTTACAAGGGCCATCTCAAACTCAGGCAGCAAAATGAAAATTGACTAGGTCAACATCTTGAATGTTGTTGTAAACTGAGTAGGCTATGTTAATCTTTGGGGAAAGTAATAAGACACTTATTCTTTTGTTTCGGGGTAGAGAAATTTGGGGAGCCGCTACATCTCCTCAAAGTGGGCACTGCAAAATCCCATTTTTACAAAGCGAGAATGACGAAATCTAAAAAAAAAACAGTAACTATTGACCCAGAATGCAGTTTTTTTAAGCTGTGTGTTTAAAGATTATTTTAGTGTATAGAGAAAAACTTCTTATAGTATATGTGAAGTGTTCTATGTAAATATTTGTGAAGTTAATCTTGAAAGGAAATTAATTTTTTTCTCAAAAAGGCCACCTTTTTTTACTTTTTATTTTTTGGTAAATATTCATACATGTATACCCCACATTTCTACCAAAGGATTTTTGTATAATATAACCATTGGCTCATGTTTTATGGGCAAATTAGTAAATATAAGATATAATTAACAACACTGGGGTCATTCCATGTAAATTCAACCAGGACATGGAACCCATTGTCTCAGATTTTGATGTTGAGTTATGTTCATGTCCAAACTGACACATTTCAAACTTGAAGGTGATTGGTCAACTACTTTTGAAGTTATGAATTTTTCTAGTTCCATTGTTTTAGCACTAATTTTAACATCAGGGAATTTATTTCATCATGTTTCTCTGCGGTTTCTTACTTAATAATTCAGTCATTTTTAGAGCTAGAGATTTCAAATTTTTAATGAAAAATTGCTCTTGAAAAGCAGATTACAAAACTGTCTCTGAAATTTAGTCAGACCATTGTAAGGTACCTTATTTTATCAAAATGTGCATATTGGCTGTTTTACTTAGCAAATGTATATTTGGATAATCCTGTAACTGGAATATAAAATGAGTTAACAACATTTACATCAAGTGATTTAAGAATAACATACATAAATGAATAAGTTTTGTCTCTATACATAAATTATGATATCTCAATGCTGAAACCACGAAATTAAGGAATATATTGCTCTGGGTACTGTTCTATAACAAGTGTTTCTCCACTTGTTATGGACAGTAGGACTGTAAGAGTAATCCTTGCCTTTTCAAATTTACATTCTGAGTCAGTCCTCTGGAACACTATTTTTAGCAATTCCTAAATTTTGTGGTTCCAGAGTTGAGATATCAAAATTTTATGTTTTAAGAGAAAATTATTCGTTTAGGTATGTTTTACTTAAATCACTTGAAAAACAATATTGTAAAGTTCTCAGTTTATATTTCAGTTACAGAGTTAACCAAATAACCATTTGCTAAAAGAGCCAATACTCAAAAAATATTTTTGTTCTCGGCTATCTCTGAATTCCCCACTCCAATTTATTTACAGGTGGAAGTATTTAGTTTAGGCATATGTATGTAATTAACTGATACTTTATTAAGATAGATTAAAATGGGGCACTTGCTGAAAATAATTAATGCTTTTGTTACTAATACTGTAACACTATTCACAGGTAATTTCTTTTTGCATATTTTGATAAAATAAGGTACCTTACATAGAGGCCTAACCAGAATTTCAGACACAGTTTTTCAATAACTATTTTTCATTAAAAATTTGAAATCTCTAGATTTAAACAGGGTGTCTACTGGAGAATCACTTTCAAATATACTTCACGCATTTTCCCTGACGGCAAACCAAATTCATATAGTACATTTTTAAAATTTTCCGTATTGTTAATTTACATTATTTCACACCAAATTTTAAATAATACCAATTACTAAATACTTCTCAAAACACAACATTATTAACATCAGGGTAAATCAATTTTTTGGTAACAAAATTTTGTGCTCATTGGCTATATAATAACTTACTTTGACATTCAACAAAAATTCCCTGATTTAGACATTTTTTGCCCCGAATTCCCTGATATTCCCTGACAAAAAATCATGATCCAAATTCCCTGACTTCACTGATTTCCCTGATAGTAGACACCCTGTTAAAAATGACTGAATTATTAAACAAGAAACCTCAGAGAAACATGATGAAATAAATTCATCATGTCTCTCTTTTGGAAATAGTGGTCCGAAATATACACCTATTTTAAATTTCGCTAATGTAATGTCAATTTTTCCCCTGTTTAAATATTAGTAATAAAATAATAACCCACCTGCCCCCTAAATATCAAATTTTGTTTTTATTATCGTACAGAAATCTGCAACATGTTGTAAAAATTAATATTCATTGCTATTGATTACCGTAATAAGCTAACCATACATTGCATAGAACAGAAAACACACTGTAGAAATCTATACGTAACGAGACAATTTCAGTTATATTTCCTTCTTACAGACGACTTCAAGAGTCACTAAGAACGTACTGGCAGAAAAACTTCGCTAAACGAAATTTTTATGAATTACAAAAGAACTATACATCGTACATGAATGCTAACCACAGTTTTGGATTGTACGGTAGAAGAGGAATCCAAAAGTATAACGCTATACGTATTTCGTTTATGTTTTCATCTTCAAATTTCCTTTGAAACATATTCGAAGTCGAAATTTGAAAATTTCACTTGGTGGCCAGCTGGGCCACTAAAGTTTTTATTTTAGTGGCCCTACCTTGAAAATGGTGGCCTGGGGCTAATTTCGCGCTCTGGTTGGGTAAACTGGATGAAATATTGAATTTTTCTCTTACCTCTCGCGTTTGTTTGGCATCACTATGCCGATTCTTTTTCGAGTAACAAGTTTTCGCAGTGACTATGCCAATCGAAATGAAAATTTTCCGAAAAATGTAGGTACACATATTGTGCTCCCCTTTGAGTGTTAGAAAAATAGTGCTTTAAGATGGAGTGGACATAGGATAGCAGAAACAATGTCTACATAGCAATTAAATAAGTCATTTAGCGAGGGCGAAGCCCGAGAGTCAAATTTTGTAATTTTTCGCAGTAAACAAAATTTATAAAATAACATTAAAGCTCATTTTTCTTCTTTCCAGACAACTGTTGCACAACAGGCTGAGAATGTTTTTCCTCAGGTGAAGAGGTATGAGGAACTGATCATTATTGAAAATATATCAGAAGGAAAAGATAATGTAAGTTTGATTTTAAAATATGGTAAAGTCTAACAGGGGGGAAATTCCCCACCCCCCTCCTCCAATATTGAGAAAGAATTACAAAAAATAGAGACTTATTCTCATAAAGTTATTCTTTGACAAATAAAAAGATTTCATTTTGCATTTTTTTTTCACAAACAAGTTACAATACTGAATTTTAGTTTATTACAATTTTGGATAGGAGTTTTTTACATTTCAATATCTTTAGTTTACAAGTATAATAATAATGATTTGAAAGTCTGAATGCATTAAAGAATTTTTTATTATTATTATAAAACTAATATAAACAGTACAACTTATTGATAATGTTCACTTGCAGGAAGGGTAGTCGACATCGCAATTTCTTATTTTGGATCACAGAAATTTGTTTTGAGTAAATTATATCTTAATGAATCTAAATAACTTCTGAAAATTTCTAACGAAGTACTTTTTGAGAAATGAATTTTTATAAAAAGCTAAATTCCTATCTTATAACATGCTGCGGGACAAATCTATCCCCCAGCATGTTATAAGATAGGGATTTAGCGAAATCCAAAAATTAATTTCTCGAAAACTACTGAACCAAATCTTTAGCAATTTTCAGATGTTAATTAGATTCATAAAAACATTATTTATTTAAAATTATTACCGTAGTTTGTATGATGAAAAATAATTTTGATGACGTATTGGTGAACATTATGAATACTGTAAATTCAAAATCAAACTTTAGAGGATTTTACAAATTGTAAACCATTTCTGTTCCTTCAATATTCGACATTAATACAGTTTGGAGGAACCCAAGTGGACAAGAACAGTGAATATGCAGTAATAGAATTTATGCAATTTTAAATTTTGGTTAGGCCTATATAATTATTTATTTAGTATGTACAATACAATATATTTTTTAATTTTATATTTATGCACTTTGCAAAACAGTCAAATAACTTTTTTTTTTATCAAAATTGCATTAAAAATAATATTAAAAAGCAGAAGGGTTCTTAGGTTCTATGGTAGTCTAAGTATAGAATATTTTTGCTCACCTTTGGGAGTAGGTGAGCAAAATTATCCTATATTTACCATAAAATCTAATGCTATTTTCTAATCAAACACCTATTTCTATGTAGAAGAGTTCATTTTCTATTATTTACTGTAAATTGTCATGCGTTGATTGAATTTTTCGTTGATTGAAAAGACCTCCTACAAAGCACCAACACGTTACTTATAACCACTAGATATACTGTCTGACATATTTATAACTTCCACAGCATTAATACTATAATATATTTCACAAAATATCGTATTTCTATTTTCAGGACGTAGCTTGCATCACAAGGCAGTATTTGGCCAGTGCCTTTCTTCGTTCACAATCATTCCATGAAGAAACTTCTACAGAGGACGAGCTGGAATTCATGTTAAGAATGATAGAGCCCGTTGTTGAAAATATAAAGGAGATACAGGAGCGCAGGAGAATTCAGGTATAGCCAGCCTTCTTGAATTAACATTTTGTTAAATTGTAAGACACAATATCACACGCAACATTACTAGAATACAACTGATTTTCTGTAGACTTATCAGCTTTAATGCAAATTATCAGCTTTAATACAAATTATAAAGAATATTTTCTACATACAATATCGGTAATTGCAAAGTAATTACCGTACATATAAATGAAGGTAATTCATATAATCTAAAAGATACGCTTATCTGAAGTGAAGCATAAATTTTTGAAGTTTTCTTGCCAGTGAAAGTTGAATTCTTCTTTTCATTTTATTATAGTAGGTCTACTAACACCAGAATGAAAAGCTTACTCATGCAGACTGGTGAATTTTGGCGTTTAGATTTAATAATGTTATTATATCAAAATATTGCTGATATGAAATTTAATATGCCGACGGTGTAAAATACAGAGTTTTTAGAAAAAAAAAAACTGCTGTAGATGATGTTAAAGATAAGCTCTTACTTATTTACCTACTTGACTTTTAAACAGTTAATGCTGTTAAACTTTCAGTATAAATTTGATAAATTTCGTCATTTATTTTTTAATTAAAGCAATCCCTTGAGTTGACATTATGTTACTATGTGAAGAATAGATCTCATAAACTTTAAGGATACCTCCACGCTAAACCAAGGTCATATTAACTATTGATGTCATCTTATTCGTGAAACTGTTTTAATCCACTTGGTAAAAAAATTACTTTCATAAACCCCGTACTTCCCGAGATATTACGGTGTAAGTTTCTGTTTCGTAACGTCATCGCACAGAAATTACGTTGAAAACTGCTTCCTTTAAAGCTACGTGAGTTTTGAAAACAGAATTGGTACCTTTAGATAATTTTAACGATAGAATTTTCTTTCTCAGTTATTTTTCTTATAATGTCTGTTAAAATTATGCTGCTAAAGTTTTTCCGCGCTTTTTTTTACGAAGTGTTTTTCAGGAAGTTAGAAATGACAAAAAAATTCTGTTTTTTTTTGCGAATGATGTTAGTATAATATATTTTCATAAAAAAGTTATTTCAAACCTCTATATGAATGTAAATTTTGCGCGGAGGTATCCTTTAAGTCTAACAGTTAAAAAAAAAACTATGTTGGTGAATAATTAAATAATAGAATAGTTCTGGAATGTTGTTACTTAAATTATATTTAAATGAATAACAAATTTTTGACATATAAGATTAAAATAATGTAGCAGACCCAGATGTAAAGTCGTTTAAATAAAACACAATTTTGCAGTGTAAAACTTTCTTGTTATAATATATAGTATTAAATGCAGATTCATACTATATGAATATATGCCTTTAATCCAGCGAAAAAAAAAATTACAGGTGTAACAAGTTTCGGTATCATTCTACCATCTTCAGACAAAATAAATATGTCTTACAATATCAACAATTCATCATTCGCAATCCACAGATGACAATAAACTGAGAGGTAGTTTTGTGCTATTTGTGCTAAACAGTTCGAATAGCACAAAACTACATTTAACCTCTCAGTTTATTGTCATCTGTGGATTGCGAATGATGAATTGCTGATATTGTAAGACATATTTATTTTGTCTGAAGATGGTAGAATGTTACCGAAACTTATTACACCTGTAATTTTTTTTTTTGATGGATTAAAGGCATATACTCATATAGTATGAATCTGCATTTTATAACGATCGTCCAGGTTGTCATCATGTTACTTTTTGTGCAAACCTTTCTTAATATTATGATACGGAACAAGACAATATTATAAAATTTAGCAGTTCAAAAAAATCTGTTGATAAGCAGTTTAAAAAAAAATCTATTGATAATCTATGTGCTACTTTTGATGTCGAATATCTGAAATTAGAATACTACTCCTAAAGACTGATTTTTATATGGAAAAGTTATAATATATTACATTTTTGAAATGTAGGAACACTAGGATGTAACACTGCAACGTTCAAACATCATTTTCTCAATGTTGAAACATCATTTTTTTTCTTTGTTACATAGGCCTAATGTCATACATTTAAGGTAGACCTATGTGGCAGAAACATGATTTGTTTTTTGCTGGGAAGTAACAAGCTATCTCTGTATTCAAGATTTAAATAAAAATATTTATCACACTTTTTGTATCTGTATAATTTTTAAAATCAATATTGTATGAGGGCCAGTCAATAAAGACTTGAGACTGACGTTATTTCTCGATAGATACAGCTGTAAAAGTTCAATAATTAGAAGAGCATGTATTTTTACATAATTTCACCAAGTTTCAGCATTATGGCACCTGTTTTATAGTTGCACCAGCACTTTGAACTACATGGCCATCATAATCGCCTACCAACACCATCCAGTCCGTATGTGTTGACTGAACTGCAGTACAGTATGGAAAACAAAATTTGTTTTCCATACTGAGCTGCAGTTCAGTATATACTGTACTGCAGCTCAGATATAGCATTTCCTAGGTACTACAGCGTGTTATAGAGCAGTAATTTAGCATATTGTAGGCTCTGATGACCAAAGAAGTTAATCACCATCATTTTACTTGCGATTTTGACATTTGTGTCTTTTTTCTGTGAGTGGGGATCCAACACATCAGATAGGTGACTTCCATAGTGGCTTACAGTTTTCTGTGGTTGTTTTGCTTCCTATATTACAGTTTTCTTAATGTGAAAACTTAAATTAATGGGTGCATACAGATTTTGATCTCATCACATATTGACCGGATGGTGGTGGTAGGCAATTACGATGGTCATGTTATTCAAAGAGCTGGTAGTCCTGGTACAACTATAAAACAGGTGCCATGATGCTGAAACTTTTTTAGTGTACGTAAAAAGACATGCACTTTCTGAATTTTGAACTTTTAGGGCTCTGTCTTCAGCTGTTTTCGACATATAAAGACAGCCACAGTCTTTATTGACTGGCCCTCGTATATTCAGTATTTAATAAGTTATAATGTACTTTACATGTGAAGTTAAGTTTCACTGGGCTTAGAGTACTCTGCAATAATATAAAAAAATCTTAGTAAGGCTTCCGTGAAGTAACATGTTATCATTTCATTTAAAATTTTTAAAAATGATTTCATATACTTTTCAAAAAAATATGAATCCCTAACATTATATATAATATTTTAAAACCATTTAATTATTTTTCTCCCTGTAGCTTCGGAATGCTGTTGCCCCACCACCTGCCGTGGCTGGGCCCTCTAGACGCCAGAGTGTTAGACGCCAGAGTGTTAATGCACGTGGACAACAAGCACCAGCAGTAGGACCACAGGCCGCACCAGGCCAACTGCAAGCTGGAGTTGCTTCACCAGTAAGAATAATTATATTTAGTGTGTGTGTCTTGGTGAAGGTTTACTAACACAAATAATCATAAAGACAAAAAGTGAAGTTTACATATACTTGAAACATTGTTAGAGAAAACAAGGAAACTGTTTCAAACCTTCGTATAAGAGACATTGATATTAAATACGATTGAAACTTTTAATACTCACGGTACTTTAATCATGAATTGAAAAAATGCTATTTTTAACTGATGACAACATATTCTTATTGTGTATTTCTAACTATGTTATTAACTTGTAAACCCCTCTCACAAACATACCACCCAAATGTATGATTTAAGAAAATTGACAATTCTGACAGGAGAAAGTTTTCTTTACAATGATAAACAACGGCAATCCCTTTGTCCATCCTTTTGTTAGGGGATTAACTGTCAAAATGTGCTAAATACATTTGGGTCTTATGTTTGCGTTCGAGGTATATAATGATCTGACCGTTATACAGGGTGTCTCAACAAAAAGTTAAGATTTCATTTAATACTTCTTGGGATTAACCAAATTATAGAAACCTGATATTTCTTCAGTACATGTTGCCTTTTATTAATGATAGGGCTTTATCAATTGTAGTGTATATATAGAGTAAAAACAGTAAAGAAAAATTCATCTATACAAATCAGAAATCAATAAAGATCAAGATTTTGTGTCAACTTAAATGACATTATGTTCACTGCTACTATTACTATGATTTGAAAATCTTGAACATCATTATATAAAGTTTTAATTAAAGTAATAAAAGTTATGTAAAGTTTTCAAAATGGTGCAAAACAGGTATTCCAGGGTTGACAAAAAGCCGGATAATATTGAAAAATTCCGCTCCGGCCGGACTTTATTGGTTTTAACCGGCTTTTATCAATTTTGTCCGGACTTCAATTTAGCTTAAGTTTTTCAAAATTTAAATGATTTTTAGAAATTTTATTTCCTAATTTATTGTGAAAAATACTTACATATTGTGAAACAACATTTTCAGGAAGATAGCTTTACAATGAAGGCAGTTATTTTTAGTATTAGGTTTAAAATTAAAAAGATTTCCTAAATTTTATTTTTTTCTGAATTATTTGAATAAAATTTTGAAAGTTACAATTGATTTTAGCCACTTTGTGTTAAAAGTGGACAATTTCAAGTGGATTAAATCGGTTTAATCCCCCCTGGTTTAAAACAGTCCGGCTTCTATTTGCCAACCTGAGGTACAGTATACAGTACGTTTTGTAAAGATTCATTCCAAATCTCCAGACCTCTTAAAATCCCCTGAGTTTTTGTTTAATGATGACTTGTTTAGTTAAAGAATAAAAGCATTTCAACTATATATCGAAAACAATTGATGATAAAAGTTTTAATGAATCGGTATATCAGAATGAAAATCTTCCTATGAAACATAATTATATAAAGCTGCTAACTTGAATTAATTAAAGAGACTGGACAGCGAAAT
>JAQIWE010001350.1:0-16209 GCA_034698565.1 Campodea plusiochaeta
CGTGGTGTTTGAAACATCGTATAAATAATAATCTCTCAAGTGAGGGCTCGCCATTCGCTTGGGAAAGGGCAGAAACACATATACTTAATACGTGAGCATTTTCTAGATTAAGACATTCCACATTCACGTGAACACTTCCTACAACTGAGAAATATCCTTCAGACATGCAACTTCTTTATTTTTAAACTATTTTTACTCCCTGTGGTGTAATTTTTCAAACAATTTTTATAAATCAATATGTTCACAACTTTTTTCGATTATAGTTTTGAAATAAGTTATAATTTATTTTCTATTTCGAAAGCGGTTTTAAAATAGTTTGCGTTTTTTTTTTCGATAATAATATAATCTTCTTGCACATGGAGTTCTTCCCACCGACCGAAAGGAAAATTAGGTCACGAGAGGCAATAATTCTCTCGCAAATCTCAGTATTCTCACACCAGGAATCATTTTGATGAAAATACGAAGAAGAGCAAAAAGTTATATGCTTCCCTGAGGGGTGAAACATGAAAGGCTCTGTAATAAGATGTTATTTATAGAATAATCATCTTTGCATTATTAATAGAATAACAATATCTTCATAAATATAATATATTATATCATATATGATTAAAACATAAGGTCACTCCGGAACAAATAAATACTTGTATACCGACTAATTAGAAGTTCATTTATGCAATGACTGTATGTACAGTATTTTTTTTAGTATTGTAATTTTTTTGTTTTCTTGGAATGTGAATAAGCAAACTTAAATTTCCAGTTTAGAATTTCCCAAAACAAAACTTATCGTCTTTATCGGTAGGAACCATTCTCTATTGAACGTTTTTATTATCAGTAATTTTCAACTAGTTTCGCTGACCAGCGCCATTTTCAAGAAAAGAAAAACTACAAATGATAACAAAAATGTGTAGGTCTCCTCGTGAAAATGACGCTGGTCGCCGAAACCAGTTGAAAATTATTGATAATAAAAACGTTCAACAGAGAATTCTAGTAAATTTAATTCCAAACAATAAAGAAGATTAACTACTCTGTTTAAATATTATTGAAATTAAAACTTATCGTCTTTATTTTCTACTTATCCTTGAAAGAACGTAGAAACCTCCTTTAAAATACCGTGTGGGTGTTATACGGTACCTAAAAGGTTGAAGGTTCATAACTTTATACATTGATATACATTACAGATACAGTATCTAGAAGCATACTGTGTAAACAATTTGCTTTTAGTGAAATAAAGTATTTAAAGATACATTTAATTTGATAAAAAAATACGTATTAGACTCTCAATTGGAACAATACTGTATAATATATTTACATCGATATTTCTTAGTATCCCATCAGGAAATAATAATATCTTCTAAGACTTTGATATTCATGAACTCCAGGTGCATGACTTGGGCACTAACAGACTATTCATACATATTAATGTTGTCTATGAAATTAATGTGCAATTCTTACATCCTGATATTTGAAATTGTGTTTTTATAATCAGTAGAACCGAAGGTTTCTCTTATTGAAACGAAATTTTACAGTAAAAACATTCTGTGATCGAAAAATGTTTGTAGGCTAAGACAATTTTAACATTTTACTTAATTTTTTACTACTACATGTATACTGCTTGTGAAACGCATATAAATATTCATGTCAGTGACATCGACAAAGAAACTGTAAAATAATATTGAAGGAGAAAAACTTCCATCGATACTACATGCTTCTGTTCTTCGTTCTGTGCAACCGGATCATTACTTTCTAATACCCCTTCGTATTTTTCCTACTCGGTTTTCACAAGAAAGAAAAAAAGTATAAATTGAAAATCCATATTCCATTTAAGATATAGACACAAAAAGCAGCCTGATCTCGGGGTTTGTGTCAAAATAATAATAATTCATGATCTCCAGAAAGAGAGAGCGAGAGTGAGAAAGTAGAATATGGTATTCGGAGTCGTATCTCCACCAACCTCGTCGGATTTGCAAGTTGAGTAGAACCCAAATTAATTGGTGATTCCCACTGGGGCCAAAATGGTAGAGTTGCTGTGATGATTTATTTTATGAAGTTACTCCTAGATTTCGTAGATCAGGAAAGTACTGCTCCAGTAGACTTCTAGAAGAGCTTAGAAGAGTCGGTTGACAACTATATGGCAGATACTTATTCAAAGTTGACATTACTTAGAAGATACTTTGAAAGAGAATTAAGAAGCTTTGGATCTCAGATTTTCTTTTAATTAATGATACTGAAAGTATGGTAGAGATAATTAAGTATAAAATGGTTTCAGAGTTAAAGGTATTCTTAAATGGAAGTGTTAATGATATACTGTAACATTTTATCACCTATTTAAAAAAAAATACAGAAACGGATATGACTTGTCTGCAAAATATAAAACATAATTTTTTACGCTAATTTTACTTTCTTCACTTTTTTCCCATCATAATACAGTGCTACTGCTTCCCTTCACTCGTTTACTGAAGAATTTATTTTTGAAAAAGTCAATAATGTGCCAAATATAATAAGTATTACTGCAAATTTCGAACAACTTACGTTGTTGTAAATGCATTTCTTATAAAATTGTAACAAACCTGTCGATACTTTCTGAAGGTCTTTCTAGCTGAATTATGTTTTTCATCAAAATTAAAGTTTAGAACTACATTATAAGAACTATACATTAAGAAATGAATGAAATATCTACCAACGATAGTACAGTAGACAATGTAAAACCGAAGTAAGCATGACTCCTTTATTATCCATACCATAAAAATGTCTCTTTGGTGTTATAGAACCCCTATTACTAGTCACCCAAGCAATACAGCAGTCCCCCTCCGAAATGAAGTTGGCTTTCAGATCATATTACCCTCACACCCCAACCCCCATAAGTGATAAATGGCATCAATAAACGGTTAGATAATTCCTTCCACATTATTGAAGTTACATCTTCTCATATAGCTTTTTCCATTTAGAAACACACGAAGAAATGGGGCCGTTGACAATAACATTACACTTTTATGATTAGAAGAGTAATAGGTGTATGGGTAGAAGCATAGGGAAGAAGTTGTAAATGGGCGGTGTAGACTTGCTTGATGGTGGTTGGAAAAAGTATTATGGTCATAGTCTGAGATATATGGCTGGTTGATTTGGTATTATATGCGTGCGTGAATATTTCCATACTATATTTTTTCCTCATTTTAGAAATTTTTGATGTTGCTTATAACCTTACTTTATAATATTCATAACATACTTTTGGGAATAAATTTAGATAAATCTTTTTCATAATATTATTATAAGCATTATAAACGAGCGGGAATATAAATATATGCCATTTGAATACGTAAGTAAATATAAATGCAGGAAATAGTTCTTATTCCTACAGTAAGTTCTGTGCTGAGATAAAAAAATGCTGTAAAAGGAACGAAACAAAATACCTCTTATTGTGCTGTATTTACATGACAGATACTGCGTTTGGATTGAATTTGCACTACATGTTAGATGCTACTTCTGACATTTTTGGATTTTCTTTTATACAACAATATAATTTTACACCAGTGTGTGTTTGTGAACTGATCCGAAATTCATATGTAACATTATTCAAGAGAAATTACAGTAGTCATTTTCTTAGCGATTTGGGATTCTACTCTTATTGATGGTTTGAGCGGACTTTCTTTTTCACTCTGATTTGTCCTCGGTGATTAAATCGAAAAACATTATGTTCATTAAATATTGATAAATTGGATTATATTGCATTACGCATTTACGACTATGATGGTTGGATTACAGCAAAAGCAATATCTTCTTCATTATAACCGTTGTAAATGCATCCGAATACACTCTTCGAATCCACCTACTAAATCACGTCCTATACAATAACAACAATAAGAATAACAAACTCCTAAAATATCGATTTTTTTCCCTCTTGTTAATTATTAAAACTAGCAGTATTTACTTCTACCCAGCAGTTCACTTCCATACAAAGTCACAGGATATACAAAAACAATGAGAGAAAAAGTGATGATAGTGAAAAACAAAGCATGCTGGGTTTAATTATGAAACGGACCTTTTGAAGTGAAGCTCTTCGTGCACAGACTGGAAACAATGAAAATAAAAAGGTGAAATGCATCATAGTATATAATATAGAATAGCCAGAACTTTTTTTTAATAATAAACTGTAATGTACGTGTTGCTCTGCTGCTTTAAACAGTTGGATGTTTCGATAGTCAGTAAGCAAATGGTAGATATTGGGAAACAGCTATTGTTGATCATTATAATTACTATTTTTTACGGTTCTGTATAAGAGAATGGAGTAATTATATCTTAATACATTCAAATGTATAACATTACTATCTTATAACCGGTAGCAACGATATTAAAGTTGACAATGATGTATAATGTTCTTTAACAAATGCTTACGTCACGTAAAAATGTCGATTAAAAATCTTAAAGGCCAATTTTGTTTTCAATGTGACCTCCCATTTTCCAAGACGACTTAGCGTTCCCTTGATATTTCAAGTAATACAGAACAAAGACAGTGACACGGTACAGGTATATAAGAAAACGCTACCTCCCGCTGAAAAAAAAACGTTTAACTCAAAATTTAAATTTATTCAGAATTTTGATCTTTGGGTAACGTTTTATTCAGTACACATTGAAATTTTTCCAATGGTATTTTATCAATGTGTGCCCCTGGATAGTATGCACTATTGCAAACGAGAGAAGCACTTAGGTTCCATACCTATGCAGGATACGTGTTTCGTAGTTTTGGGAGGAAATTATGAAGGGTACCAAATTTGTTAAAGCATACAAAGAAGAAGGGATAAGTAATTAAGTATTATTGTTCTAATTATATAACCATATTACAATAATTTAATGTAATATTCAAAAAGTTTCCAATACACAATATCTATTCATTGTAATTAATGATATTTTCTCTGATAGTTAAAAAAACGTTTTTGGAGATAAAAATAAATGAACAAGTATTTTACAATCCCTTAACCAATCTTCTTTATATAGTTGAACTCTTCTGAAAATGTGTTTGGTCCTTACTAAATAGATAAGTCACGTGCACATTTTCAGAAGATTTCAACTATATATACAACATTACCATATACTATATATGAATAAACGATTAGATAGTTTTTAATACTTGTTTGCAGTTATATTAAGTTTACAAATATTGCTTTCATTACTTCCACTTATATACCTCGTATATTTTATACAGTAAATACCTTAGTACACCTACACCCATTCAAATATATGGATATTTTATAACGTCTATATTTTATGCATTACCTTGCAATATGCTTTTACTTGAAATAACATGTTATATTCTATAGATGAAAGCAAACATAATCGTCATATCTAGCATTGCAGTACTAAACTTTTGACCTCAATTCGAAAGGCTTATAAAACTAATCGTACTGATTTTAAGCTTTTTTATATATAAAACCCATTCTACTATTATTCTCAAATACCACTATATTTCTTTTAATACAAAAACGATATAATTTACAAATACATCGATTTAAGGTTTGAAGCATTATTTATTATTAAAATACGTTACTACATTGTATCAATATGTCGTTGGCACTACACAATATTTTATGAAATTTTCATTAAGCAAAATAAGTGCGAGTACAATAATAAAAATTCTTATTAAAAACGTATAATATTTGTTAATAAACTGTAAAACAAATATAACAATGCACTGATGCACACAATCTTCAAACAGCATTATACAACTTCATGTAACATTTTCTATCTCTCAAGTCTAAAACAACAATCCTTATTGTAGAGAATTCTTCCAACAAAAAGCTTCTTATCATATATGTACAATATGTAACTAAATATTTGCATTTGTTATATTACTCTGAAGAAATAAAATAGCAGATTTGAGTGCGAAGGAAGAAATTCATTTTACTTTTCGTTCTTCTGTTGACACTTGGAGCTTAAGTAAATATAAATAAGAAAGTTATTTTGTAGCTTATGAAGTTTCATGGATCGTTGTGCAGAACAAACTAAATAAGCGTTCCTCCTCCACTCAACTGCTGTGAAAGTAATGAAAAAGCTCCTTGGATTTAAAGTGCTTGTCCAGGGAGTTCAACAGCATAATCCCTCTCGTTTAAGACAGACCATTTATTTTCAGGAAGAGAAGATGTGCTAAAAGATTTAAATAGTTATTACTTGCATTTGCAATTTGAAAGCTTTGTCAGAATTATTGGTTCAATCATTAAAATTATAGTTCAGTAATAGTCGGGGCTACATGAATGTCGTCTATCTATGACCTTAAGAAAGTGGTGACAGTATACAACACCTGAAAATTGATAATTCACTTTAGAGCTTCTTCTCGAAACACGATAACAATATTAAAATTTTCATTTTTTTATTGACTGTATCTCGATGCAGATAGTCTGTCTCTGAGTTGCTTAATGAAAATGTACTTGACGCCCTCAAAGGAATAATCTCAAAGGAGAAGTAATGTCTATATTTAATCATCGATTTTTGACATTGCATTTTAAGGCATTGATTTTTCAAAATGGTTCATAAATAAATAAAATAAAATAAAATAATGTTTTGTAAATTTCATATGTTGTCTTTACCTAAACTTTAGTCATCCAAAAAAAAAAAATGCAGTTGTTAATGATTTACTTTATACAGTAATTGTTTCTTGCCTTATATAAAGACGTGTGTGCCGTTTCGTTGTAGCGAACGTATATAATTATCAACCTCAGAGCAAAAATACATTTGAGTTCAAAATTCCATTTACTTTTATTCATATATAACGTAACAGTCAGGAAATCTCAACAAAACAAGTAACAAAAAACAACATATTAACCAGCACCACTTATTATCTCTACATACACCAAAACAACTTCGATTTCAGACATCTTTGACTCAATCGCCCCCCCCCCCTTCTCCCCACACTCCTCCAGTTGTATTTGATCTGTTGGGAAAGTATTGGCGTTGTTGTTATTCCGTGAATGAATTTATTCCTGGGGTGTCTTACAGTGGCAACTTGGAATACGCAAAGAAATACCCAAGGGACACAGAAAGGGACGAAGAGAAACAGACAAACTCATGTACAACTTTATACTAGAGACAGGAGGGGAATAACAACATCTTCACATTCAGTTAGGGGGTAGAGAGGGAGGGGGAGAGATGTAAAAATTCTGGTGGTTGTGATTCAACGAGCTTTTATTTATTTACTGATCGAGGATTTTTCGTTTTGTGAGTTTTTGTGGTGGGGTGTTTGAAGGTAAGGATAAATCAGGATGATATTGTAGTATTTTTCTTTTTCTTATAAAACTTTAAAAAGGAATAGCTGATATTCAATTCCTATATTTACTGTACAAACGAAAGAAATTACCTATTCAGTCTGAAAAACCCACTTTGAAATTAACTCATTTGATAGTTTCATTTACACACAGTATTACTGCCTGCATTGTGTAGGAAATAATTCTAAGTTTCTGACCTTTTTCATTCAGAAATTTTATCATTGTGTTTTGTGTATTGAAACGTAAGTTATTTAGTTAGGTTTTAACAGAAAAAAACTTTATGTGTATGAAGAATAGACAATGGATTGAGAGTAGAACTCTGGATAGCTTCAAATACAATATTAAGAAAAATATATTATTGCAGATTAAACTAATATTGTTTTTATTTTGAACAGCATCATATTTGAGCTGTTGAATATTTTAGGGATTCTTATTGATATACTGCTGTTATAGTATATCTTATTTTTATTCCTATATATAAATTCCCAAGTTGGTACAATGTAAGATTATGCAACGCAAATGAGCTTACTCGATTACTACCAAACATAATAGCATAACCTAAATCCTAACACCCACAACACCAAATACTATACCACATTTAAAGCTCATAGTCTGATCTCCAGTAATCCCTATATCCTTACTCTCTTCACCGCTAATTGGTTTGAAGAGTCCCACATAATCATAATTCCTTACTTCCTACTAACAAACACCTTACCCCCCAAATCCCAATAGGACTTAGAGCTTTCCTTTACTGTAGAACCACAGTGGGGCTATCGCGTGTAAACTGCAGGCATGAATATTTGATGTGGCAATGCCGGGTTGGTTGAGGGGGAAATATTAAGCCCCGCACTTTTCTTCCCCGGGGAATCCCCTGCTATCTTGGTTGGAATCACGTGACCTAGCTAGCTGGCAGTGCTGGAGATAAGTTTAATTTATTGCGGGAGAGACACAAGTTGTGGATCCTGACTCATTTGTTTCTGGACGTTCATATCTTTACTTTCCTGGAAGATAAGATTGCAAGTTTTGATCCGTTGCTTAGTTACAGCATCTCGAGTTGTATAAGTTTCAGGGCAAAAGCAGATTAAGTTGTGGTGAAAGTTCGTTTTGTCAACTATTGTTGGTTAGATAATCAAACTATAAGTCTAATATTGTTGTAGATTATTCAAAATTTTGATAATTTTATCTTCAATGGCGCCAACTTTGTTCTGAAAATCATCATGTACAGTAATAAATTAAGTGAGGTAGAATAATTCCTGTGAAATTTATGTTCAATACCTTTAAATAATACAAATGAATTCGACAAATATAGGAGTAGGACGTTTTTGAAACTTGTACAGCAATGATAAAACAACTCTAGTTAAACTACAGATAAACTGATAAAGTCTCAATCGTAACTATCACGAAATAAATACAACACTGCTCTTTCATAAAAGGATATTTCCATGAATACTACGTATCACGTTATATGTTCAAAGATAGTACAATTAATTGCACTCAAAAAGGAATAATATATTCTACGTAACAAACATCCTTGTTTTGAAAATAATATTAATTCTGTACGAAACCCTAACATTCCTATATCTATAAACATTCCTATTTCTGTGGTTGAAAATACAAATAACTTCTGAGAAGCAGCAAACAAAAGAAAACGTGGAAACGTCTTGAAAATAACTGATTAAAAGCAGTTATTTTATTACAGACAGTTGCATATAGTTTTATGTTTTTTATTGTTATCCTACGGTAACAAATTAAATTTATATCATAAAGTTTTTGTGTTACATAAAATAATATAATAAAAGTTTTGAGATACTGATGTATGTTATTTTCAAATTGAAATTATTTCTTAAAATGTGAAACACTCTTTTTAATCAATAAAGAGTTTTTAGTTTATATAATGATAATATTTACAAGGTAGTTATAATGACATACTCTGTACGGTTTAAAAATAAAATCGTACGTTTCGAAGTGAGAATGAGGTAGGGATCATAATTCATCACACATCTTAATATTTACGAGAAGAGGAACCTGTGATGATTTACCAATACCGGATAGAGTATTTTAAAATTTATCTAATTTTAGCAGAATATTTATGCAATATGTATTGCTACATACGACATTGGTACATGGTTAATAATAGTAGGAAGAATTTCCAAATGCAGTGAAATTTATGAAAGCAATAGACAAATAAATTATGACAGAATCCGAGAAATTTTAATTAGTAATATTAACAATCATAATTTCTGCAAGAAGAAAATAATGCTAATCGAGAAAGATGATATTGAATACATAAATTGCTTTCTTTCTATCAAATGAAGGGGTAGAGGGAGAGGGAAACTCTTGAGATTGCCTCTTGATTTGATGCGTCATACGTATTTGATGGAGTAAATATTCGTTTTTGAAGATTGGACTAATGAAAGGTTGTAAGTGGATTTTTTTGTTTTGAATGGATGTTATTTCGTGAGCTGAAGGTAAATAAAGATGTTCTAATTGATTGGGGGTAAGGGCACTTGAGGGATACTTATTCAATTATTGCTTTCTGTTAGGTAAATAATATAGAAACGGAGTTTTTTGTTATACAAGTGGTAAAAAAGTCGTTAAACTGTGCCGTTGTTTTTAGGATAAATCAATAAATTTCTATAGAGTATAATTATATAATTTTAAACGTTATGAAAATTCGACATCAGCATCTAAATATTTGTATCATTGACAATCATATTCGTAGAAATAATATTCATTGGTCATTACAAAATCTACAAATTTTGTTTCTATTAAAGACAAAAAGTAATATAATTGATGCTCTACTAAGAACGATTATATACTAATAAGGATAACATATATTTGAAAACAAAAATTGAAAACCTTCAGATAATTTCTTTAAAGTTAAATAAAAAAAAGCAAATTAATTAATTCCAAAGTTAAACCGATGTACAGTACTGGTTTCACACAGTGTTAGACTTTCCAATGTTGTTAGTTTTTAATGCTAATATCAGAATAATAATTATTATTATGGAATGATATCAATTATTGTTACTAATTAGAAAAAAGAAAATGGCTTTCTTTGTAAATTAGATGTTGAATATATGAAATCTACAGTTATTAAACATTTACTTGAACTACTTTTTTGATCTCTTAACATAATGACCTCAGCTGTAAAACCAATCCAAATTCTTATTACCACTGAACTACCAACACTGTTCCAGAACTCAAACATCCATGATACAGCTTGTCAAATGCACCCTGCATAAATTGACCTTCCCAAAAACCCTATTCTACATTTCCCAAGGTCATTTGACTCTTGTCTCCTCCTTTCTCTCCATGGAAATTCAGAGAAATCCATTCACTGTAGTCCCAAAGGAGGAATATCATAAGAACAGAAGAAACTGCATCAGAATATTTCTCAGAGAATATCATTCTGTAGTTAGCTATGCTGCATCACGTAGTTGTATTGCTCATTGTCTGCTTACAGGGGAAGGGGAGATTTAGTGATATTGGACTGTAGAAAGGTTTGGGAATATAGGTGAAATGTACTGTAGGTTAATTTTTTATACAGTTATAAGGAATTGCGTGATCTTAGGTAATTTGTAGCTCGATATCTGCAGATATAGTACCATTGACGAAATTGTTTACATGTTTTAACTTCTTTTAGCCAAAATTTTACGAACTCTGAGTCATAATAAATAGGTATTTGTAAGACCAATTGCCTATGCCTCCATGTGTACTCTTAATTTACCTTAAAGGAGTATTTTTTTCCTACGGGAAGCCACCCTTTCCAACACAGCTTATCAGTCTCTAGGGAAAGCGAGTATAATAGAAAACAAATAAAGTAAAACGGGATATGTGTGTTGGAAATAATAAAAAATGCAGGTTTAAACGCGAGAAAAGATATTCACTAAAGTATAGATAACTTTGAGTAAACTTCAATTTCAATTTTCTTTGAAATAGAACTGAAAAACATGAATTTTGTACAATTGAATAGAGAAAAAAACATAAAGAAATATCGATTTTAAAGTAATAAAGAAGCAAACCCGCTCTTTGAAACTAAGACCCTTAAAAGAGAAGGACAATTAGTGGAAGCAGTTCATTTTATGATTAAAAGAACCGTAAATTATTTCTTCTTTCTTCTACTAACCACGTATTAATACGTAGATTCCAAAAAGTATATAAATTTCTTGGTCTTTTCTTTCTCGTGCTCTACGGCATAATAGCTCTCCTGCTTAATTAATGAAGTGTTACTCGGTGGTATTCCAAATATGCAGATTTCATTCATATTATGCAGGAGAGTTTGGAAGTAATAAGATATACTGGAACAGGATTTTTTTTCGGAAGAGAATTTAATTTTCTTAAAATAATCGTGTTTCACTGATGACAGTTTAGTTTAAATACTGGTGGAGATTTATCGGGGGGTTCTCGAAGGAAAAGGATATTTTTGGACTGAGATCGTACAGAAAATTTATTGAGCACGGAGTTGTACCGAAGAAATTTGCTTTCCTTCATGCTTTTGAATATCGGTCGAAAATGAAAAATAACTGTGATACTCTTTGCGTTTATTGCTCCTCTTTTACAAAAAGAAATCATTTAAAAAACGTTCGCTTGTGTGTCACGAAGATTAAACTTTAACAAAACCATAAGAGTATAGGTTGATAACTTCGAAATGTCATTTTAAATATTCGCTTTAAAAATAAAATGGAATACTTTTTTACTTTCACCTTTATAAAATTTTGAGAAACATCTGCTTATTTATTAACAGGTGTATTTGGCTTTTATATAAATTTGTTACTAGGACCTTTAAAAAAAAAGTAGAATATTTGTCACTTTAAAGTGTTGATGAAGTACGTATCCTGCAGTAGTAAATGATAAAAGATTATATATTATAAACCTTCCATAAAAATAATATGAATATACTGTTACAAAAAGTATATTTATTTTTATTATATCCCTCAAGTTCACAAGGAACTTTTATTGATGTTAATACTCCGAAATGTTTTACCTTTCCCATGAATTAATCTACAATTCGCTATATTATATTAATTACGAAAGTAACTTTCAGAACACGAAAATCAGATTAATTTTGTACATTTCTGGTATTGCAAGAGCATCCTAATAACTTAGAAGGATTACAGAAAATGGAATGATGTCCTTCATAAAAGTAATCTCACTTCTCTCCACCGTACGTCGCCACTGTAGTGTAGAAATATGATGGGACTACTGTAAGCCGATTAATATAGAATTAACGAAAAGAACCTGTTGAGTACACCTAAATAATTTCAAATTCAGAGAAGAAAGACCTTTGATGGAATTATGAGTATTTAATAGTATTTTCATTTTTAGAGAATGGAAGTGTTTTCATTATTACTGTATAGTATTTAGGATATAATGATATTACTTGATTGGTGGCTTTTTATTAGTCTAATGGTTTCCTGTTTATTATTGTTATATAGTGGTTTATGATGTAATATATCTATATGGAGATAGTTAATTTTCGTTTTTTACGAAATTTTTGTTTTAGTGATTCGGGTAATTGATCACCATGTATTAAATCATGTATGAATATTAAAAAAATGAATTAAGCAGTTTTTTTCTTCAATTAAAGTTACAAAATTTCCGCAAAAATTATTTATTTAATTTACCTCCACTTTTGAATTTATTTAAAAACTGAAAACCTTTTAAATTAAAAAAGATACAAAATTGTAAAATAAAAAATACATTGATCTTTTATTAAAAGTGCAAGTATTCTATACTGACACTATATGGGATATCGAAACGGTTAAGACAATAAACAGTTTATACTGTAAAAAAGAAGTACAATAAGTATAAAGTAAACTTAGAATTAATTTTGAAGCAAAGTAAACATAAAAAAATTCGATATTCCACCGTACCAAAACCGATTTTTAACTCCCTAAAAACTCATTCCCAGTATCATTACCAAGACAAAAAGAAACATTATACAAGAAGAAACTCGAAACCATAATTAGCGCAGGTATCTCTTTGTATATTATTGAAATAAGCTCTTTACTAACTGAAGCAGAAAGAATGGCGATCTGGACTTACTTTGAATATTTTACGTTTCAATTCTCTCGAATAGAGTCAGTGTGCGTGCAGTGTAATAGTAATATATGATTTACTAAATCGGATTTTGTTCTTTTGTTCAAGTTGTCTGATGTTTTATTGAAAGCAGTAGACGTTTTGAGTGTATACTCGGCTGTATTAGCGTGTAATCCTATGCTGTATAGAATAGAGTTCGGCAAGTACACAGTCAGCTTACTGTGTTTCATAGCTTAGGAGGATCGGATGTAGGGGTAGATTTTGGGGGGGCTTTTTGGAGTCGGGACAGGGAATTTTGCTGCTGTTATAAGAATACACCTGATATTTATCTATAAGTATAATAATTATGCATTTAGCAGACCGGCCGTATTTATTTCATTTCTGGTAATCTTAGTAAAGTAGCTGTTGTAATAGGTCATAAGTTTAAGAAACGGAAGTAGAAATGAAATGTAACGTGCAACAATTTTCTCTGAAAACCTTTTTAAATAATTCTTTTAAAAATATCTATTAATTACTTATCTATGCAACTACAAAAAAAAAAGAATTTTCTTAAGTAATCCAAAACTATCAGAGAACTTTTTTCTTTTCACCCATCTGTGCAATAATAATAGTGAAAATAAGAATACTTATCTGAACGACATAGTTTCATTAATGAATGTTTCATTAATTAAGTACACAATGTACACAAAATAACAAAAGGTATAATATATTATGATTTAATCCCACACATTTTAAAGTTGAGGTGTTAGAATATGGTATATTGCATTTATAACTATAAAGTATATTAATTTTGACGGATCTAAAACTCTGTCGAAGAACATTGTTCCAACACAGTCCTCCCTTCTGCAAACGACCCTGTGGCTTATCCATAGATGCTTTAAGTCTATAGACTCATCGTATATAGAGAAAAAGTATAAAACAGGATAGATTTTGTGTTCAATAAGTGTACCTTTCTTGCGTTACGAGGAAATCGTTCCATTTTTTATAGTTTTTCGTTCAAAAATAATCGAACATTTGTAGTATATCTGCTGGCAAGTGCTCATAAACATTGAATAAGGAAATTTTTATGATTGTTTATTATCGAATTGATCGTCCTATGATTATAGTATTGTGGAATTGGATTCGAAACGAAAAGGAATAATATTTATATTGGAATTATACGGTAGTTATATTATTTCAAAATAGAGTAGGAAAAGACAGGTTGTGGTTATAGTTTACATGCTATGGTTGATTTGAAATTATTTTTAGAATAATGGAAGTTATTGTTTTTGGTTACATTGAACTTTTGTCAACGTCAATTACCTTTCTGCACGACAGTTTTTTTTTTTTCGTTCAAAAATGTAAAAATTAAACACAATGTTTTTGGGATGGTCTTTCACATTATATATCTTTTCAGTCGACTGAATATTGTCACACATGTCTTTTCCGATAAGTGTTTTTATCATACTGAATATTTGGTATTCAAAAATTGTAAAGAAAATAATCATATGTATTTTACTGATGTAATACTTCCCATAAATCATTTCAATGAGATCGCTATTCTCTATAACATAACTTTACAAGAAAATAATACGTAAATTTTCTCAGTCATTCTCAGGAATATTTTCATTCCCCTTTATTTAGATGTATTTCAAACACATTTTCAAAATATTATTGTTCCACTCGGCTAAATTTTGAAATTATCTTGAAACTATGAAAAAAAAAATAAAGAAAAATATTCCATACGATCGAAAACAACTGAACTTCTCTTATATATACTGCTATATCCAATATTAGATCATTCACATTACCTATAATATTCTCCAACCCTATATTATAATCAATATGTTCAATATCGGATATAGAAGAAGTAATACACGTAAGGTATGGTATCACCCTTCGATATAATAACTATGTTTTGCTCCATGGATGGTAAGAAAATAATTCCGATTTCAAATTATAGGTGTCAGCCGTAACCGAGAATAACCAATGAATATGTGGGGGATGGAGAGTTGCCAATAGTCTAGAATGTTTTGAAATTACCATTGCTTCTTGGTTTCTCTGGATATATTACTTTCTTTGATTGATTTAAACCCTTTTTGAAATAATCGTTTTAAACATTTTTCGTAATGCATGCGAAAGAAAGCGAATGTTTACTTGACACAATTATACATTTTTTTCTTCTTGCATAAATCATACTTTCATTTTCTTTATTCACACATTATACTGTAGCTCAGAAATGTCCAAATTCTTTTTTAGATATAGAAAATTAAATTGACTTAATAATTAAAGTTATACTAATGACATTCTGTAAAAATATTGCAGCCAACTGATAATCTGAGAAGTATATGGATTATTTTTTATTGCTGTTTTATTGTTTCATAAGATTCATAAATTATACAGTATGTTATAACTTGGATCTCTTGTTTAACGGTATCTGGTAAATTTCCAAATTTTTATTATGCACCAACTATAGTAAAATTTGACTTAATTATAAAAGTTTGGCTACCGTTTTTAAAAGAAAAAAATGAACCATATAACATCGCCAACTATAGCAGTATTACTGAAGTTGGTAACCTTACATGAACTAGATGTTCTCTTCAATAACAGAGTAGCCAGTTCACTACACCCACTGAGTAAACTAAAAGACGGAATTACGGATCCTCGCATGTACAAAAGTGTTGATTATTACATCACGATATGTTACTCTGCTCTATTTGTTCAGAGTTTTATCAATAATTCACTAAATGGTACTTATTAGTAGAGTAAATGTGTGCAATTTATCAAAAATATTGTGATTAAACAAACTGAGGAAAGATAATGAGATTAATGGCCAACTTGAAGTGGGTAGAGTAGTGGATTATTTCTGCGAAAATAAGAAGGTACAGTATATATTAGTATTTTCATCTGTCCTAGAAAAAATAGTTAAAAAATAAAT
>JAQIWE010001351.1:0-16209 GCA_034698565.1 Campodea plusiochaeta
GGGATAGCTCTTACTGGTGCCACGTTGGTGGTCATTTTTATTGCCTGAGTCCATTCAGATGACGATAGGTCACATTTTGTATAAATCCATTTATTATACTCAGGAAATTCAGAGTGATTGATTGGAATTATTTTGCAGTATTAGATCACGTTTGTTAAGAATACATGGTCAATGAAGATCAATGAATTTGAATATTAATATTACAACTATTGTATTCCATAGTTTCGTGAAATTGTTATATTTATTGAGATATTTAGCAAACAAAATAATAATAATAAAATATAGAAATCTCCAGAGTTGACGAAGTGTCTATATCAAGATTACATCGTTTATACGACTAGAATATAGAAGTAAAATATAGAACAACTAAACTGTTGTCAACTGCAAAGTTTAAGGCAGCGGGTAATCTCAAATAAAAAGCTGTCAGCATGGTTTTTCATTTGTAGGAATAAATTGTATTATGAGTAAAATTGGTTGTCAGCATTTCCAGGCAAAAACTTTTACTTTCAGAGAAAAGTTCTCCACTTTATAAGACCATTTCTGTTACTATCTCCTCAAAACTTTTTTGTCTTGAAATAATTTGTGATTTTCTCAGTAGGAAACTTTCGCAGATTTCCACTTTACCATTTTTAAATGTGTTTAAAAAAATCCTGAACTTGCCTCTAAAAGAATTGCTTTTGGATAAATTTACATATGTGCGTACTAACCTAAAGTGGAGGATGCTTCTGCCTGATTGCCGTTAAAGGTATCTAATAACGCGCAAACAATAAAAATAAGCTACCTTCTCTTGTTCCATTCATTTATTGCGGGCATCCTCTTGATCCTCTTTAACAGCGATGTATATGTAACTACGGTAGAAATTCGGCGTGTCTGCATACAGAGGGTAGCAAAATAGATGAACAAACAAAAATAAGGGTGTTTACTGTGAGCTCCCAGTTATTGGAGAATCACAAAATATGACATACTCCTAAATAATCTTAACAGAACATCTGATATTTACCATTTCCGGAATATGTATTATCATATTCTAAAATAAATCAAAGTTATAAAATAAGTCATTCTGCATTGTACACGAGTGATGAGCTTAATAACAAGTAGCAAGCACCAAACGACTTTACAGCAAGGAAGTAACATGTCGAGTGATTTGAAAATACAAAAAAAGTTTCAGTAATTTTGATACACAAGTAACTTTTCTGTACATACAAGTTTCATTTCACATTTTTCTGACCATATGTTATTTTTCCTTACATTCTGTTTCTCCCTGTAGTAAAACGTTTTCTTTTCCACTGGAAGTTGGAAAAGCGACAAACTGACTTTCCTGCTCAAATTTTCTCTTCCTTATCTTCGATTTTCTTTTTACGTCTCTTTGTTTTTCGAGTTTCGTAATGAGCTAAACTCAATTTCGATAAGTGCGCTGAAATCATATGAACTGCCAGCAAAGTCTCGACAACCATTCTACTGACATACTCACATTCAAGAAAGAAAGAGTTTCAACATAAACGGAGATAAATAATCAGGATAGAAGAATTTCACTTCAAAAGAGAAAAATGCATTATTTGAATTTTATCCGCCTTCTCGCTGGGGAGTATACAACAGGAGTAGCGTTTTCACAAAGGAAATATGTCGGATATTGTTACTCTTCCCCACTCTTGTTGCTGCTGGGAAATGAATTTTCTTTGAACTTTTATCTCTGTCACTGAAACTATACCTCGTCTACTTCTCTGGCTGGTTATAGAGCTTGATTAAACAATCAGATAATTTTTTACAAACTGATATCTGGAAAGAATGGAATTTTTATTGCTTTGATGTATAAGCTGTTTTTGTTTAAAGAAATAGTATTTTATACACCTCATAACATTCCTTAATATTACTATTATTATATGGAATGTGAGTGTTTCTTTTGAACATACAGTATACTTTCCGATGAAGCATTATATTTACGAAAAACTGAAATGGTAGTTTAGTCACGACTGAGATTCCTAATATTTTGGAAAAAAATGATGTATGGAGATAGTAGTATGGATGTAAAAATATTTTGGAAACAATGGAGAGAGCGATAGTGAAGGCGATACGTATGTTCAGCGAGGAAAAACAGCTGAACTACCGAATTCTGTGAGTCGTCAAAAAGAACATCACATAAAATCCTAACATCGCCTTCACTGCCGCTTTTCCCAAATTTTTGAAAGAAACAAAGCAATTTATTTTATACTATTGAAACAGAGAAAAATTACTGTCACTTTCCGTTTGCTGATAAATAAGCTCTGAAAATGACGTCAGTATCAACCGTGACGTCACCATCTTCAAACTTTAGGAGGCTGTATCAAGAAAATACTAGGCTCATTTTAACCATCCTTTTCCAAAAATCATTAAAAAAATACTATGAATAATATTACACATAAAACAGAAAAAGATGTCTCTTTGAAATGCACCTTTAATAATGTCTGTTTATGCATCTACAGAAAAATGTAATTAGCTAAACAATATAGAAACATGCTTAAAAACAACAAATGTTTCAACGACAGAGAGTATGTAAATTTCCAGAATTTCCTGTTCCCATAATTATCATATGATACTCCCATCCATGCTATTTTATTCTCTCGATGATTTCGTTTGCAACATTCGTCCCACTCGTTACTGATAATTCAAGAGAAAACAATCATTTGCAATGCAAAATTACAGCAAAATTGTAATTCAGTGCATACATTGGCTCACGGAAATAGTACCAACATTAAAAAGCTCTTGAATTTCCATTTGGGAAGGATTATAGGAATCTTTATAAACAAGCAAAAAATAGTTCATGCTAGCCGCTTGCACAATTTGTTCAGCTCTTTCCGGTTATGTTGTTCGCTCCGTTGCTCTTAACATGTAGCAGAAAGCAAATATTTCAGTGTTTTTTTCTGCTACATTCGTGATGTTTGTTGCAGTTACTTTTTTTCTGGCTATTGTTTAGTATACCATCTTTTATATAATTGACATGAGTTAAAAAGTATTGATTTTGTAAAATAAAAACAGTATTGATTTTGTAAAATAAAAACAAGAATAATGCTTACGTTTTCAACAACCACGGTATCTTGCTTTTTCTAATAATTCACTACGATTTTCATGTTAAACCCAGTAAATTGCAATTTTATTATTGCATTTCCTTAGAAATTTATACACGTTATTATTTTTGTGCTATATTTTTCTGCTGAGGTACCATAACTAATTCTATAAAGAATATTGAGAGATAGGCTGAACAATCTTACAGACTTCTTTAATTCAAAACCGAAGATAAACATTAATAAGTAGAAGCAACATCATATTTATTTAGAATAACATTCTTATGTAAATTATTAATATAACTTTGCTGAATGCTTTTAAGATATTACGTATATCATTTATCAAAAATTATAATACGACAGCAATCTGTAATAAATGTATTAAGCTGGTCTAGGAATTTTGTACTGTAAATATCGATATTCTTGATATTACTCATTTCGGTTCAGAAAGCTCATCAGCTGTGTCCGGAAGAAAAATGTGGTCTACAAATTATATATTTATAAATGAAAAATTATAATCAATCTCTGTTATCAGAAATATGATTTTAATCTTATATCAAAAATGCCAATTAAATGTAATTACAACAATGTTAGGTTGTTATATAACCTTAGGCTGTTATATAAGCCCTGAGTTACATTTTCCAATTTTCATTTTTGACTTCAGGAAATCAACAGCCTACCCGTTACTCACTGATTCACCCTGAGAGCAGATATCAAATGCAGCAAATGGAGAATGGTTCATTACTTATACATAATGTTAAAGAAGATGATGAAGGACGATATCTCTGTGAAGCAAATAACGATATTGGTGCTGGTATCAGTGCACCTGTCTACCTGGTTGTCAATGGTAAGGATATAGTTTCAGTTACTTTCTTACTTCACTAATTAACTCTTAATTCATGTTGATATAATAAAATGGTTCTATTTTAATTAATAAAGAACCAGCAAGCTTATCAAAGTTGGGTGTTTCTATAAGTATTAATTATTTTTCTCTAAACTGAAATAACTCAGCTAGAAATAAGTTAGCCATTCGCTGCATCTGTTAGAAAAAATCTCATATAACATCAAAAAATTGTCACAGACAATTTCTTTGTAGACTTTAAATGTAAATATCAACTATATTAAATATTTTCAAATTGCATGCCATCATAATAACTATAAATTCCCTCTTCTCATATATTCACAATCTTTATTTTGTTTTTATTACTTTTTCCACTACTGCATATAACACTGTACAATATGGATGATGGTGAAAATAACACGCAAAGAGGTGCCTACTGCCTAGTCGATAATATTTTATTGGTGTACGAATTTATCTTGTAAAAATTACAGCTGAATGCTGATGCTATTTCATTTTGCTACCTTAACGTTTTTAAAGGAAAAACTATAAGATTCTCCATTACAAATTTAATATGAGATATTTTACATATTCTTTGTCAGTATCAAACTCGCCTTTTACATGTTAAAATATTTGAATAGCTTGCTAACTCAATATTATTTTCATCATGAACTGATCTGTTTAAACAAAACTGGGGAGAAAAATATGAACAAAACTCTGGTTATTTACATAATACAGTAGACTTACAGAGTAATCTTATATAATAATTAAGTCAAGCATAAAAAGTTAAAAAGATGAATACAGGAGTGTAACAAGAAAATTTTAATCAATCAATGTCGTAATAACTAACTATGGCGTCATTTAAGATTAAACTGACAAGAACATACAGTAATTATTAAGAAGGAAAATAAAAGGTAATTAAGGACTTTTGATGATACTCGTTTAATCAATAATGATAAAGAAAAACAAAAAATATAAAAACTATCTCTCCTGTCGTCACGAGAATCATTATATCGTTCAAAAACTTAACTACTGGGGAAAAAACTTAAAAGCTTATTTTTTTAATAAAGATTCTTGTTTCTGATTCCATTTGCTTCCTAACTTTTCCATATAAACGAGAAATCATAGCTGGTGATGAACTTCTGTTATTTTAATAATCTATCTCCGCTTTTCTCGTATATTTCACGTGCCGTTTCCCTCAATCTACTTTGGCTCTTCCTCATTTTCCAATTATTAACAATACCTTGAGGAAAGCAAAGTTTTCCTCGCAATAAAACAACACTCCTCCACTCCCATACTCAAAGCCCCAAGAGCGAATTGCTCTGAATCTTACAATATGCTTTCTTTTTCTATCGTTTTGTGCCATCGCCCAGAGGAAATTTGGAGACAATCCAGAACTGTTAATTCTCATTTTGTTACGAATTTCACAGAAGGCTCATTTCCTCCGGTACTCGTAGCTCGTTTCCCATAAACTTTAAAAGTGTGTGATCCTGGGTATAGTATAAGGGTGGAGTCATATTTAATTGTTGAAGTGATGATTGTCAATGGAGAGGGAAAAGTTGTGGAATTTAGGAAGTTTTTGATGGATCTGTTCCAACTGGAGGAGAAGCAAATGAGGAAATGGAATAAAGAGTGGTTGATGGGAAATTAAAAGGGAAAACTTTGAATTCAGTTTGATATGCCAGTAAAATGTTAAGAGAGAAATCGTAGGTTAGAGTAAAAATAAGTTTAAAATGCATATACCAGAATAATGAATTTAATGTTTATTGATCTTCGCTAAACCAAATATTTGTTATTGTAAACATGCACGGTCCCTTTACTGCATATTACTGGGAGGGAGTGTGGGCCTAGTGTCTCACTGAATCCCATTTGTCAAATAAACTTAAATAATTGTATTCTGAACATAATTTGCAACTGTGAAATCTAACAAACGTCTATACCTATACAGTCCTACAATAATATGTTAACCAAGAGAAGCTCACTCAGCTTCCGTAAGAGTATATTGTGTACAACACCAAGATTATTGCATTCACTGTCCTATATCACATCGCTGTGGAACCAATGAGTTTTCACTGTACCAAAATTTTCATTTTTTATAAAGCTTTTCTCTCTCACCTTTTTTCAATTACGGAAACTCATATTTTATATATTCAACACTTCTACATATATTTGTCTTTCAATAGGCTCCTGATAACATTTGACTTATACGAAAGCATATTGCAAATAAACTCTTCATTATACTCCAGCCGTCTCCTCTTTTCTTCAAAGTGTCAATTTCCATTCAATTGTTCTTCAGTTCTGTTTTGATCATCGACTCTTTTACTTTCTTTCTTTTGTCTTCAACTTCATTCGTACCACTCACAGAAGACTACCAATGAGATATATTGATCGGACAATCGCAAGTCCCTGTTACTGATGTGTCCAGAATCATATAGCCAACTGGTAGTTTAAGTTTCTTTATTTTAAAAAGCTTTAATTTTAATTTAAAAATGCGTAATGACATTTATAATGTTCACTTGATTATAGATTATAAATAAATTTAACGTTAATTTTCGGAACACTTTAAGTTGATTTTTGTATATGAACAAATCTTCATTAAGTTAAAGTAACATACAGATAAAGCCATACAAAAATATTTTAACCACATAATAAACTTGTTTGAATCCATCCCATTCAAATTTCAAGTTTTAACAATATTGATGAACAGCACTCTTAAAAAAACATTTTATTTACATTTCCATCATAGCTTTAAAACTTTGTAAATAATTATTTTATGGCACTTAATATTGTGGCAAAGAAAAACAATTCCTTTAAATAAATATATCTTTCTCTAATTCCATCTACACCGCATATTTAGCCAACTTTCCCATGGCGGATCTACTGTGGTAACATCCTGGTTTTCTCGGTTCCGTATCTTTCTTGAGCGAAAAGAGTAACTTTCGTTTACGATGCAGCATAGGACAAACTTTCTTCTTTCTATCTGAACCGTTTGCGAGTTAAAGCTGAGGAAATTGTTTCCGGTTTTTCAACCCAAATGTCCATATATGCACTTCCAACGAAGCCGAGTGAGAAAAGACTTTTTTTTCTCTCTGAAGTGTGAGTTCACTGTTATGGGATAGCTGGAAGACTTTTCCTCTTTGGAATATGCAGAATACATTTGTTGGGGAATACGTCATTTGTGAAGTCAGATAGAAAGGATGTGAAGTTCAACTAAATGAAGAATACGCTCTATTGTATATGTTCTATAAAATTGAAACTGAAAATTGCTATGCATCAAGTAGAACTCAAAGTCAATTTCCACGTGAAAATGTACGTTATGGCAGTTATATTTATCGGAACATGAACTTATGTATTTTGATGTCACATAGAAATTAACAGATATGAACATTATGTAATAGTTTATTGGATCTTTGAATGTTATTTAATGCAGTATAATAAAAATAGTTATTCCTGACCGTATAGGCGTATACTGCGTAAAATATATAAACTACTGCCAACCGTAATAACGTCAACTTTCACATCCAAATTATAAAGCTATTTTGGCATTACATATAATTTAACTCTCGGAATTGTATTTTATGATGTGGAACGTCTTTATGATGATGTGGAACGTCTTTATGATGATGTGGAACGTTTCATGATGATGTGAAACGTCTTTAGCATTTTGCAATTTTATTATAAAACATTTAATTAAATATTAGAACTTTTTGTTAACTGATTTATTTACTTTGTATTGACTGCTTTATTTCGTTTTGAATTCAGCAATCGCATATAATTACAACACCTTCAATCTTCTATTTTCCTTTAAAAAAACCATTTGCATTATAAAATAATACTTCAAATTTAAATGGGAAACATAACTCCTGTAATGTGAATGTAACAGAAAACCCTTAAAACTCTCCCGGTAATACTCAGCATCCGGACGAATGATTTTTTTTCTCAGAATATGACTCTGCGTTTCTACTTTAATTTCAATCTTATGAAAAAAAAAAACATTTTCTTCTTTTTCCTTTATTTTCTACTTTCTTCAGTTCTTTTGTGAAATCGAAGTTCTTCCTATTTTGCAAGTTAAATATGTGACATTCTACCTGATACGCTTTTTATGAACTTTTAGAGTATAGATAACTTTTGCCGCTTTGCAAGAAGAAAATTCATTTAGTTTCATTTGGAGTATTTGTTACTGAATTCAACACAAGCAAGAAGAGTGAGAGAGTCATACAATAAGATAGAAAATATCACTTTTCTTCTTCCAAAAATTTAATTTCAAGAGATACATCAATTCTTGAGGAATAATTCGAATTTTACAATATTAATGAGAGTATAAAGCGTTTAAAAATTATATTGTCAATGTTCATCTTCTTCTAAATTATTTTCACTTTACAATATTTCAAACTTGCTTATTACAAAAATACATTAAAGAAATATGTACAATATAGTGCTGGTTTTTGGGGTTGAGTCACCAGGACAACGGTACAAGACAGCTGTTTCGCCTCTTCAAGGTACAAAACAACAGCTGTTTCGCCTCTTCTTTTTTTAAACAGTGGCTTTTATCAACAGAAGACTATATGCCATTAATTTTTCCTCAGTAAATTATTCTTCCCAATTCAATACCCACTATACCTTAATGATTATGTACAGCGTTGTCTCGTTTTTGTTGTTTTTATTTTTCAGTCTTAAAATTTCATCTTATGTGTTCTGTAAATAAATCAGTTATTAGGTATATAAATGTATCTAAGTTTGTTTATTGTTATTAATGTTTATTTAATTATTATCATCCATCATCAATATAGTAGTACCAAAGTACCTTTACTAGTACTTTGGTACTACTTTCGTCCTTGTTTGTGATAAATTTTATTGATAAATTATGATGATGAATATAAATTTTTGATGCTGTTATATTAATGTAAAATAATTTTTGTCAAATATCAGGTCAAAAACTTTCATGATACGATATGAAGACTCTTACGAATTTTGCTCATTTCAGTTTGGAATATTATATTTTCCCTTATCGCATATAAAATTCCGAAAGTCTAATACACACCTGAGGTAACACTAGTGTTTTGTAACTTCAAACTATATATCACAGAAGTCCAACATTTTCCTTGGTGGAAAATTAATATTTGATTGAAAGCTTTATTATATTTTATGGTAATGCTATAATAGTATTATTGCTGACTTAGCTAAGTAGAAAGTTGATAATAATTTCCCTGATTTAAAGAATTGACTTAAAATAACAACATTCATATTCAAGTTTGAAAGTAAGAGTCATTTGTGAAAAATTGGTATGTAGGGTAAAAAGTATTGATATGCAGATCGAGTAAGAAAGTTTCATCAGTAAAAATCTGCAGAATATTTTACTGATATTTTTCCTCATTCTTTTGCTTTCTATTACTCTCATTTGATTGTTCTTGGACTGCAGAATGCAAACTGTTTTGCTACTCTGGAAACTTTCTTAGTTAATAAGAAAATGAATTTCATTTCCATTTTGAAAAGAACCTTTTAATTAAATATTTTTCATTAGTTTCCTCTTTGTATTCTGTTTGCAAATTAATTGATTTGTGAATATTATTTCCCAGCACCAGCAAGATTTGCTTCAAAAACGAAGAAAGAAAGTGTGAAGAAAGGAAGTAATGCTTTTTTGTTATGTGAGCCATCTGGTGATCAACCCATGAAAGTTATTTGGAGGAAAGAAAACGATTTAGGAATGCTAAATGAAAATGATAGGTAAACTTTCGCGTTTAATTCATTTCATTATGAATTGTTATTATTTAGAAAATCATTAGTTACACTGACATGTAGGTGTATATACTGTAACATAGAGTATGAATGTAATTATCTTCATTTCATTGAAGTATCATAAAAGTACTGGTTCTTATTAAACAGCTGAATAAATGAACTAATATTTTATATTTTTAAAATGATGGAAATTTTTATATATATACAAGTATTATGTTTATATATTTGTTTGCGATGAGTCTATGGCATAATTGTAAGTTTATAATGCAAATTCATAACTTTATGTTGGTTTCACTGGAAGCAAAATGTACAATTGTTTCATTGTTTTAATGTCAGCAAAAAAGAAGAAAGTTAGAAATAATTTTTCGAGCATTTTCACAGGCATTTCCGTTGAATGAATATACATTAACCTAGCCTTTTTCATCGGTGCTTCATCGGTTTAAATTAATTTTCTAGTTACAGCTGCTAATACAAGAGTACGTTTACCTTTCAAAATTCCAATACAACGTAACAATTTCGGATATATCTGTATAATAATAATAAGGTTTCAACAATATTTTTTAATCGAAACACAGTGTTAAATCCATTTGATCTCATTCAACGAATTACGTAAACTAAAATTTTTATGTTATCATTATTATATTATATAATTGCATGTTATAATACTATTGATTCTAGAAAATTTACAACTTGTAATTGAGTTCCCAACGTGTAAGTGTACAATAAACGAATTTCCTTGTTTCATAATTGTGAGGTATATTTACTGTGTAAAAGTTCAATCTGCGTACCGATTGGATAAAAAAATACGAAGGGAAAAAACTTTGTGGCTTAGTGGTGATAACACTTTCACAAAAAACCTTATTAAGAGCAATGCAATTTGGAACAAAGCCTTCGTCTATACGTTAAGCAGTAGTATATGTGATGTCATAGTGATAAGATTGTAAAGTTTTGCTAAAACTTTGTTGGAAGCTTAGGGAGAAGTTGTTTATTAGTCCTATCTCCGAACCTCCATGATGGTATTACCTTTCAGTAGATGGCGGTAGCTATGCTTCGTTGCTAGTAAAGATATTGCAGCTTTCCTTTTCCTGACTTTCAGAGAGGAAATAACAAGCATTTAGGTGTAGCAAGTGTTGTTTGAGTGTTAAACAGCTCTGTGGTGGCTGATGACTATAATAAGAACTTGGATCGTGATAGCGTGTTCGCTAATGATGTTGTTTGTCAAATAATAATATAATTTGTTAGCCTGTTATCAATCTAATTTTAATCGTAAATGTATGTACTATTATGTAAATGTAACCGGAAGCATTCATTTTGAATATTAACAATTAACATCTTTGATTTACGACGGAATTTCTCTTTCATTTACTGAGATAGGAGTTCATCAAAGATGTCAATTGTACGACTATTATCTGACAAATAATTATGTACTGTACTCATTAAAAATTTTAAATCGAGAATATCTTTATTATAAACCACCAATTGTTCTTTTTTATGTGACGTTTTATTTATTGTTAAGGTGAAAATATACAGTATTGAACCACTGACTACAGTTGCCTCGAAATTTAAAAATAATTATGAAAATCAGAAGTTGAGTATAATACTTGTAGTTGTATAATAAATCAATAGCAGTGTTATTTATTTTCAATTTGGAAGTTTAAATTACATGTAGAATAATTATGTCGTTTCACAGATTAAATGACAACTTCAGAAAGCAAACATGCTTCGGGATTGACCAAATATGGAAGACAAAGAAAACATGTACTTCAATTAAAGGATATTTATTGTTCATTGTAATACTTTTTTACTTTTTGTACCTCTAAACTGCAGTACTGAAAAAACTGGGCAGAAAATGGAGTTATTAAAATTAAGTGATCATTGAGTTTGAGAAATAACATACATTCATTGATTTTACGATAACCAAAAAATAACCGTATATCCCAATCGTATAACCAAAAATCCGAGTAGGTGTTGGACTGTTGGTGATACGGCTAGTAATTTAATTTACGAAAACATTTTAAACGTTGTCGAAACTAAATCGTGAAAAACTCTGTTTTTTTTTACCTAAACCTACAAATAAACTATAAATTATTCCCACGAGTCAAGAAAGACAAACAACATAATGCTTAATAATGTTTTCTTAAGTACCTTGTTGAGTAATTTGCCTACAGCACCTCTTGAGAAATAACAATACTTACTAACTCTATAAATAAAGCTGAATTAATATCTCTATCATTAATTAAAATATATTAATCACATCTACGAGCTAGTCGTCTCGTCAACAGCAATAATCTAATTATCCAACCACAATTCTGTTTTGATGGATAATTAAAGCAGAATAATAGAAGACGTCAATAACAAGACATCACTTGAAGAAGATAAGAGAGGAGAGCGTCTCCTTTCTTGGTTCCTTTTTTGCTTATTTTCTTGGGTGTACATAATAGAAGAGTTAGGTATCGCAAACTCAATTTCCTTGGCGGTAAAGAACAGAGGGATGATTGTGCACACTTGACGTCCGTCCGGAATAAACTCCTTCCTTTCAGCATCTTTATTATGGAATATACCACAACCTGTCGGATACAGATACCCTACTCAAGAAAGGTTCTATCGCACCAGAAAGTTAGGGAAGATCGTTTAGCAATAAGATGCGGGCTAATGTGTTTGAGTACGTGTATTAAGGTAGAGGTGGAGTAATAACTAAGATATTACATTCGACAAAGAAGTTTTGAAGAATAAGAGGAATAAAATTCTGTGTCTGATCGAATGAAATTTATTTTGACTTTTCCAACATTTTATGAAACTTTCAAATAAACGTTTTTAATGTTATCTCGGTGAATTATTTTCTTTCTTCAAGAAGGAGAAACAAATATGTAGTAACAGTAACATTATTTAAATTACTTTCATAGATGGAAAACATACTGCATTCTCAATTAAAATATAACGGAAATGAATAAAACAGTTGGAATGATGACAAATTCGTTTATAAATGAATAGTTGTACAGTATTATATTTTCAGTCTGTTTTATATACTCGTACAGAGTATACGTAAACGAATATGCATTTGTCTTTTTGGTATATAAATGAATAGTTTTGCATTTTTATACCCTATATATAAATGAATAGTTGTATTATATTTTTCAAAATAATTCCAATTTAAGTTAATATTTATGAAAACAATAAAAATGAAAATTTTACAGAAATAATAAATTAAGGTTACAACTTGAATATCATTTTTTTTTTCGTTCACTTTCAGATACACCATAAAGGACTCAAATCTCTCCTCGTCGTCTTTGTCTTCCAAAATGACTATTCCTGATGTAAATCGTCAAGATAGTGGAAACTACCACTGCATAGCAACTAATGCATTTGGACAGGACCAAACTTCGATAGAACTTCTAGTACAAGGTAAAGAGAGAAACAATTCTGTCAACACCAGATCTCTGAATTAAGTGTGAGAATGCTAATAATATTCTCAACTTATTAGTATGTTTGTTTAATGCCATCAGATTCTGACAGATTCTAATTCTCCGAGGAGTTTCTTCTGCCAGTATTATTTGTCGCTGCTTTATTCACTTTATTGTTATAATATTGTAGTGTAATTCGTAGGAGAAGAAATGGAAATTGCGATAATTATGTAGACAGATCAATTAAGAATACAATATAAATTTTCCTCGTGATACAACATTATTTAAGCATTTTCCATGGTTTTTAAATATTTTCAAAAAAAGCCATCAAGGCTCAAATGAATTACGAAAGTATTCAATTTTAATTGTATTATAGGTTTTATCATTTTTTTTTCATGTTTGACGATTGAACTTAACATCATCTGAGGTAGGATGAAAAGAGTACTTCAGAATTTCTGGAAGTCATAAATTATATGACAGTAAGATATAATAATATTTATTGGTTAGATAAGTCGTCCTGGTGTTTATTTGAATGGGTCGCAAAATGAAAAGAGATTAACAGAATCAGCTTCACTGAAACGCTAGAAACAGTAGTAGATTTCTTAGAAAGAAGGCGAGTATGCATCGCCTCATTTCTAAGGTAGTTCACTATAAAATTCTCTTTTTAAAGTAGCTCTTTCTCGACAGTTAGGTTAAGATCAGCTATTTGGAGTCAACGGCTGTCCATCTTTAAACACTTTTCCTTCCACTCCGTTGGTTTATCAAATGGTGCATCGCAACAAAAAAACGCAAACTGCCACCAATTGAAAGTTTATCGCTAGATGAGAGAAAAGTAAAGAATCAAGAAAAACGTTCAAGAGAAACAGAACAATAGCACAAGGAAAACACATAGAAGGGAAAGAGCAAAAACAAGAGCAATTTATTTTTCTCACGTCTAGCACGATAATGGTATCTGAGTTTGATTTATAACCATAGCAATATGGGTTGAGGTACACTCTGAGTAAAAATCGCAATAAATTGTTTTATTTCACTTTTTGCGCTCACACGCGACAATAGTAGGCCGCTGGCTGAATTTTTCATTGTGATTAACAAGTATAACAACCAATAGCAATAAATTTTGTTTTGAAATAACATCTCTCTTAGTGTGTTTTATTCGTATTTGAGAATATATTTATAAAAATTGTTTACTCTTCGATAAGAGAATCTTTTTTGCAGTAGTATTATTTTTGTAACTTCTTATAGATCTAGTTCATGTTCCTATTTTGTAGATTGACGTATTATAATTCACTTCTTACGAGTACTACTGTACAATCTTGAGTTTAGCAATTTTGTTAAATCGAAAAGAATGACTTTTATGGGTCGCATCTGCAAGTTTCAAATTATCAGTAATTTGTACATAACTAACTTGTTGGTATTGTAATTCACAAAATATCAACTTGTTACACAAGTTGTGTATTGTTGAATCTTTATTTTAGTCTACATTATAAAAGGTTTGCCATTGTTTGTGTACAGTTTTTGTGAACTATGTTGTAAAATTCTAACGATAAATTTATATTGCAACTGTTTTCTCTTCATAAAATGGTTTATAAGTATGAAACTTTAGATGGATGTACCAAATAATGACAATATTCAGTCATTTCTTTTTTTATTGTTGTTGCGTATGAAGAACAACCTTTCAAGTAGTGAATAGTATCCAGAGTTTTTTTATTTGATATGAAATATTCTCAAAACTTCTGAACAAGTCCCGGTGCTACCTTTTATCCAACAACAAACCCATTTCACTGCCTCTTTACGACCACTTTTTACTTTTATTTCTCCTTGGGAGCAGTATATATATTTACAATCAAAAAATAACTTTGGCGTTTTTAAGTACTTCCATAGAGAAAAAGTCATATTGCTTTTGGGAGTTCCGCGACGGACGCAGCATTTTACACAAGAGCGATCCGATTTTACTCACTTTGAGGAAGAGCTATTATTCACTGGATAGAGAATTTTCAAAGAGCAGGATACGCTTTAGAATATTGCTTTGGAGAATTATTATAGCAATATTATATGCAGTTGGTACTGAATTGAAGGAAGGCTTCTCATGGAGTTTTGTAAATTTTATCATCACTCTGAACGTTATTGTATGAAAGGTCTCTTTTAGAAGAAAAAAGGTTTGGGATTTCTTGAGAAGCTTAAAGAAAGTTGAAGATTTATGCTTTTGCCTGCTTTCACGTTCAGAAAATCTATATTATGGGTATACTGGCAGTTGAAGCCTTTATTGATGGTACGCTTTCTCACAGCAATACAACGCTGAACGTAAGCATGAATTATGATGGAGAGTATACTCAAGAATAAGCTCAACTATTCAACTACACTGTCTTTATGGAAACTATAAAAGTTGTCTTTGTTAGTGCTGACATGAGAGGAAATTTAAAAGTATGAACAGTTTCTATACTATTGTCTTCTCTTCAAAATCGAAGGTCATGCATCCTTGGATGTAGTGACTTGCATCGTAGTGTGCATATACCTATGAATTAAGTTGATGGTAATACTACAACACACTTACAAAGTTTGTTATCCAATTTATAAGGATTTGAAAACAAGTAAACTAAAATAATGTATGTTTACAAATATTATGAGAATAGATTATTTGTAATTTCGATATAATGAAAATGGTATTTCCTAACTCGTATATAGGATTAACCTGAATAATAGGAGAACATATGTGTAATGTTATTAGGATACCTTTTAATAAGTAAAAACCCAGTGGAATGCCATGTACTTTCTCTACGAAATTTGAATTTATTACTCTAAATCTACACTACACCTATTAGTTTCAATGGTATTTCAGATTCCTAGTACAATGACGTTTCCAGTCTTTCCACAATATAAAGATAATTTCGGTAAAAAAATATAAAAATTAGGTGGTTTATTGACAATGAGTTTTCTCACGATTAACTCCCAGTATTTAATATGAGACAGTGTGATAAAGTCACCACAGTCCTTCAATCTAAAAGTGGCTAGCTCAAATAAATCAAAAGACTGTAATACGATGACAATACCCAAAGAAAATCAATAAAATTGATAAACTTCTATAAAAATTGGTTATACAAATGAGCACGGTCGTGGGTTTGGTGTCCTTGAATATCAGTTTTTACTCAGCGGATGTCTTTCTTTTCTCTTATTCTATACCAACTACGTAATTCCAAAA
>JAQIWE010001352.1:0-16207 GCA_034698565.1 Campodea plusiochaeta
ACGTACCCAATTTAACACATAAATTGAAACAACAGTGAATAAAAGAAAATCGTTGATTTTTCCCAATATTTTTTTTAAATTGTTTTTTATACAATGAAGCAAAATTTGTTAAACCGATTCATGATAAAATTTATAGTTTCTTATTCTTCTCTATATTACAAATTTATAATAGAAGAAAGTCGTTTCAACTTCAAAACTAAAAATAGAAAGAAAAAAAAATTGAAACCAGCAGTAAAAATCTCATTGAATTTCTCAAGAAATCCTAAAACCTCATCCATTATTGTACCTCTTTCATCCATTTTGATCGCTACAAGTTTCATAATAATCAATCAATCAAGAAATATGTCAAAAGCGGGGGGAGAGGGACATAAAAACCATACCGTCGATACTCATGGTTCAATGAATGAGTGATGTCTTTGATAGAAAAAGCTCTGTGATCAAACAGATCTTTCCACAACGGCTTTTTTCCCTTTTCTGTTGATTGAACTTTTTGAACAGAAAGGGTTTGCGGAAATTACTTATTATTTATTGACAGGGCGCCATTCGAAAGGGGATAATGAGAGGAAAAAATAGTATGGTCTTTGTCAAATTTGGTAAGTATTGGTTTTGGATTAAATTGTTACGATTGGCTAAGTGCAGATAAATATTTGAAAGTATCAAATGTATTATGTTAATTAACATGGATTAATCAAAGATTAAGAAATGTAGGATGGTTTAATATATGTCCTTGGCATCCGAGTGTCTTCGTTTATCCATAAAAGAATGATAATTAATACAGGAAAGAGAAGGAATAGGACCACTACTTTACCGTGCAGTTTTTTAGTTTCGATATTTGAATGTTGTTTATAATTTAACTTTAAAGGGGATTTTTAAGGAATGTCGATGAGAAATTTCTTCCCTAAAATGTTGTAAAATCGAAATTTCCATATTTGATATACAGTCACTAGCAATATAAAAAATGTAATATTTTTCTGATAAAAGTTGAATTAATTTCTATTTCCTTATACTACAGGATGATATTTACATTTCAAGCTTTAATTTAATATTCTATAAAAATTACACTTATAAGGAAAGCATTAACCCAGATGTCATTATTCCAGCACTTTTTCTTCTTGACCTAGTAATTTTCCTTTAACTGCATACTGTATATTATCAAAATGTGCTTTCAATCTAACTATTCTTTAGTTTAAAAGTAAGATGTCATAAAGTATTGGTATTTACAAAAACAGCAACAAGTTAATGAAGAATCGTTTAATAAGCAACAAGTCTCTATAAAGATCACATTCTTCCCCACAATATCATCAGATAAAATTGTTTGGATGGTTTTTGTTAAGTAATATATATCACGATTGAAATTCCGTGAATTTTTGTTCCTTACCTGGCTGAAAAACATGAGATTTGGACTTCTCCAAATGGTTCCTTTCGGTTTATTCCTTAAAGTGGGAAGCGCATATTTGTAAACTAAATGCTCGATTATGAGGATAAAACAGCCCAGTAACATACCAATTCCTAAAACTGGAGGGAAAAAAAGTGAAAATAAATTAATATAATGTGAAACTAATGGATGTTTGTATGTGATGATATTGTGAACTACACTTGAAAATTTAAAGATGCTCGCATTCAAAATTCTCATTTTTTTGTTCTTTTCTCCACTTTTTTTCTTGTTACTATAATTATGAACGTTATTATAGCGGAGAAAAAATTGAACATGCAAGTGAATATTAAGTTGTCTATTTGTGCATCATTCATAATTACAATTAAGAATAAAAATTTCATTTAGATCTACAAAACACAATTATATTTTTTCGATACGATACGAAAGCATTAAATTATTACTGAAGTCTCAATCGAACCTTCTTTTTAAATTCGAAAAATTATATATTCACTGCAAATTATTTCAAAACATTAATTTGACGTTTTATGACATGTAAATTAATAGATGGTGTGATATTGCAAACGCACAAACACAAAACTATAATAAATTGTTTGTCTCTAAATCATTATTCCATCGTCAGTGACGTACATCTCTAAATTAAAGTACTATTATTAATATTATTTGTATTTCCAGATATTCTTACCAATAAAAACCCCTGCGACTGCTGCTACATCTAGTGGTTGAGGTGCGGGAAGGTCAGAGTACCGGAAGCACGGTAAGGGTCCATACCATTTACCCTGGAGATAATCTAAATGACCATTCTCCGTGTATTTAGCTATCAAGGCAGAAATCGAATCCTGAAAATAAAGATGATGGAAAAGATGTATTGAATTGATTATTGCATAAGAAATTATGAGAAACCTTTTTATATTATTAGGCTGTAGTGGTTAATCATTGTTATCACATGGGTAAAGTGCGGTTTGCAAAAGAGGCTGTAGTGCATTCATATTGTAGATCTTTCGGAAGAAATCTTTAAGGAAAAATAATCTTCACGACATTGCAACGATAAAATAATAATGAATTTTATTCACCGAAAATATAATATAAAGCAACTGAAAACATAACCTAAAGCTATTGTAGATGTATAGAATTTTTTTATCTTAGATTACTACTCGTTAACGTAATCCTTAATAACAAACACCCTTAAAATGGCACATCTTATTTTGAATGAAGGTTTTAAAAGATTTAAAAAAGTATTGTGGTAATGGTCACTACATTGAACTCAACACTTGGGAGGTCATGATTCTATCTTATTGATTTAAACAGAAATTTAATAACTGCATCCCTTACCACTAAATTCAAACGGAACAACTGAATAGTTAGAATATTCTAGTAATATTTTTTGAATTTGTCGTAAGATAGACTAAGAGGATCCGCTGGAATGAAAATATGCCACAACTCCGCTTGTTGGCATATTTTCATTCCATCGAATTATAATACCTCTGCATATCCTTCATAGTAGTTACTAAGAGGATCATAGTGTCAAATACGTGATAAACTACAAAGTCTTATGTATACGTTTGGTACGAACTTCGAAGTGTCGAATCTTTGCATACTCACTCTGAAAATAATATTTATTTATGGAGAAGCAAAGAAAACTATATTATATCATGGGTTATGAAGTACTGTTCCTATAGCAGAAGATATTTTCCTATTATACCTCTGTGAATACTAACATTTCATCATTATAAAATCATACGACAAAACCACTACTACACTCGTAAACCAACCGAACCATAATACGACATCACATTACAAATTCCTTCTATGATATCAGTATACTAATTAGATCTTCAACCACACAAATACACCAGAAACTAATAAATAATGAATCTTAATCCACTAAACACCACCGAAGATCATGGAAGAAGAATAAATCTCGGCATAAATCTTTTCGGCATGTTTAAGCTCCATAATCCACTAGTAATGGAGAAATTGTGAGAGCTCTAAGAAGGGTGAAAGTGATTTTTCTTGATCTTTTCCTTCAAAAACTCCAATAGACAATAAATTAGATGGGAATTACCACTGCAAGAAATACCGCAATGAAGTGGAAAATGTCCTATCCTCTTTAAGACGTACAGTATACTCCGCAACATAGGTGTACTCAAGGAGGTTGGAGAGGAATTAACTTATTTTACTTTTCTGTATAATTTACTAAAAAATTTAAAAATAAATCTAATTCAAAAAGTCAAAGAGAACTTGAAATGATTGTGTTAAATTGTGGCTTAAACAAACGAAATTATTGTATATTTCTCATTACTTAAAAATACGTTTACTATTTCTATTATATTATTGAATCTATTGTGTATTTTCTGTAACAGGGTTTATCCCGTTGGAAATAAAGAAATAAAGAATAAGATTAAAAATAAATTGTGATTGATATAGTTGCAAGGTAATTTGTATAACAATAAAATTGCTATTTTTAAAAAGAAAGGAAAAAAGTTCCTCAAAGGTACAGACAACACCAGAACCTTTTTTTTTTCATAACTTGAGAGCTGATTCCCTAATGAGAATAGATAATTATGAAAGCACTATAAATATTTAAAAAAAATTCTCTGTAAGTATTATGATAAGAACTACCAGACTAACAGTGACTTAGTGAAAAAACTGACAATATCTTAGGTTAGAACCACATGGGAGGTGTAATAATTTTATTCAGAGACCTTCACTTTTATTTTATTTTATGTAATATTCATGGAGTTTTATGGCTCGAAATTATTTGAACTTGTGATTATCATTTTCACAGAGAGCAACATTGTTCTGAACGCTTTGTAAGAAATACAATCATTTCTTAATATCTTTTTATTAAAAAGGTACGTTGAATCTTTGATGTCTTCTCAATAAATTATGAGATTTCATAATGTACAGTATGTCCATTACGAGATGCAACGAGGTTTATAAAAAAAAATATTGTAAATAAAAATCCAGACAATGACCAGTGTTTGGGATTTACACGCGACAATTTTTTCTAATCAAATTCCACTGCATGCTTGAGGTATATTATTGATAAACTATAATATAATATTTCTACAGTATACTGTTTCAAAGAAAACATTCTAGATCCTCCTATACTCTGCAGTATACTGGTGGGATGGTGTATCATCATATTTTCCAACATTGTAGAACTTTATCTTTTTTATGACATGATCAATATACAGTGTTACTTTATGTTTCAATTTAAAGCTATTTGTTTGTGAATAGACTCATTTTATATCTGGGTATTTCGGTACTTTACATTTTGAAGAGTTTATTAAGAAATCGTTTTTCTTTATCGTTGGGTTGGTTAATATGAATGATGTTTTTATCACAATGATGAAAAATATTTCTGGGTCACTGTAATAAAATATTAGATAAACGTTTATGCCTCTGAAAGGAAATATAATATGAAAACAAATAACGCTTCTTTTTAAATGATGAATATTAAAATTCTCAATAAATTTAAAAAGAATAATTGTTTAAAAATATACGGCAGTTATAATACGGAGTACCTTATTATAATGATAGGGCATATATAACAAAAAGAAAATGAATAAAAAATTACAAGGTGTGTAGCTAGAAAGTAAGCAAAGCCTGCGTTTAATTGAACGAAAGTGATTGTAAAATGAATAATATTACAGTAACAGTGAAGAGAAGTCGAATGGGTATTCACCTGTGTACACAAAAATGTGCAGTGAATACCCCCTTGAGAGAAGTACGGAAAGAAACTCAAATATATCGCAATACCTTTATACAGAAATAATGAGAAGAATATCAGTCAATATATTTGCTTAAATCTTATTTATAATATCTGTAATAATGCAATTTTCTTGTGGCATTATTTCTAACACATTTCTCTTGCGACAGATCTATTTCTATATACAGATCTACATTCTTTTCTGAAATAGGGGAACATCAACTTGTGCTCTCAAACAAATGGACCGAAATAAACGGGAACCAATCAAAAGGGATTTGAACAAAACCCTACTTCAGTACTTTAAGAGAAACATCTAATTTTCTGATAGATAAAGCTTACATCAACTTACAAACTGAAAAATAGTACAACGTCACTATCGAAAGAAATAGCAGTAAGACAAAAAAACAATGAAAGAAGTACTATAGTATACAGTGAAGAAGTGTAATCTATCATTCAGTATTGCAAAATCAATGGAAGAATGTGAATCACGGTTTCACGGAAATACTCCATTCGTCTTCAAATACGATGAACATATTTCAGGATCAATTCAATTCTCTTTTGACGAAGAAATATGGAGATGTATTTCGAAAAAGAAAATATATAATTTTATGCATTATTAGAGACAAGTGCAAAATTCAATTTCTGAAAGGTACCAATGATACGAATTATTTGGTTTCAAGAATATATGGTTATGTTTCTTGTTTCACCGCATTGAATTTCGAGAAAATATTATGGGAATTCCCATCTGTTAGGTAAAAAAAAGATAACATTTATTGCTATTTTATGGTGTTATAGATTAGTTTACTTATTACAATTCATTACACTGGTAAATAAAATGTCATTAAATAAGCAGGGGATTGTAATAATTCCTATATGAGTAATACAAAGGTTGAAGGGAGAGAAGGATCAATTATATTATCCATAAATTTATGTTTAATAAGGGGGTTTGGTTACAAGTTTGAGTGAGACTGGTCTCCTTGAAATGAAACGAAATTTGCAAATGAAAAAAAAAAAAAAAAAAAATGATAATCTACATCATATTATGGAAAACATAAATTTTGCTTGAAAATTAATTTTCTCTATTTTCTGTAGGTGAGATGTCAAATTAATAATATTTCATGACTTCTGATCACTTTTATTAGGTACTTTTAATAAAACAACCATCTTAATAAGGAAAATAATTATGTGGTGCATGGAAGGAACTTGAATAAGCTCGCTGTACTGATACAACTTCAAAATAATAACTATTGAGATAACATTTTTGTAGTTTTATTTCATATTGTTTTATTTTTGTACTATCATGAGGTCATTGAGTACATGCTTTGGCTAGATATTTTGATATACTGTATTATTATCATCGGTACCAGTACCAAATACAAATATTGTATTAATTTTGCTAAAGATGAACCTTTTCAAAATCAGCTTTTACAATATACGAAATACACGGACTCGTCAATGTGCCTTTTATTAAAAGTTGCAATGTATCTAAATTAACTATATGAATTTAACTATAGAGCCCTAATGTACAACCCTGCATGTAACAGCACTTAAATCCTCCTTCGTGAAATCGTGTCATCTCATTTCTTCCATTTTCTTTGATTTGTAATATTTCTTTCATACCTTTAGTGGAAATCCCTTGGTCATTCCAATGGCATAGGAATCTTCAGTGGTTTCTCCAACTATATCTAGTTTACGAAGATTACATCCAGGATCATTCCCCAGGTAATAGTTGAGAATAGGAGTATCACCTATAAGGATGTCCAAAGTACGATTCCTGAAAGTAAAGAAAAGGAAGAAAATTGAGTAAAATAATATTTCTGAACACTGGTTTGTGGATGATTATCATGGATGATGGTTTGTGGATGATTATCAAATGTTTTGTACAAATATTATTTTATTGTATAATATATAATGAATTCGTCAAATAGAATTGTTTTTAGGGACATTATTTTTATCAGACTTCCTTGATTTGAGATTTGAGTATTCGTATTCTACTTCACCAAGAAAAAGTATTTTTAAAAGTTTGATAACATCATTTACATTACATTTATATCGAACAGAGTTTAAGGCCCAGTATTCAAATATTTTTATAAGCATCGTCACATATCTGTGTGTGTGTTTTTCGCTCTAAAATGGAAACACACTTGTTCTTCTGGTCTCGTACTTGTATATTAGCTCGTTGTCTTTCATGTCTTGATATCGTTTAGACAAATTAAATATGTGTATGAAGGTTTTCATAACTTGTTCTGTTCTGTACCTTGGGTTTGCTAGCCTCGTATGTTAGGTCAGTACCCGTATCCTAGGAGGCTAACAACCCAAGGTACAGAACAAAACAATTTCATAACACTACTTTGTGTAATACAATACTCTGACTGATGCACTGAAAAAAATAAAATGTATGTGACTATGAAATAATTTACAATGATGATCTTTAATGTTATTATGTATATGATGGGTCAGGTTTCTGAAAGCACAAAAAATTCCTTTAAGAAACATGACGCTCATGTTATAATATTCCAGCATTTCACATAAGCATACTATAACATTAAAACTTGACCTCCACTTAAAGAAGCGAGTGTAAAACCTCTTAAATCCATACTAAACATTCCACCTTTATATTCTAATGCAGCTACGTCTCAGTTTACAGAGAACTCCATTTGACTATCTGAAACATTCGTATAAGGGCAGGGAGGAATTTTGTATAGAACATCAAGCTTATTTTGCTGCCTGAATCTGTTAGACCACAAAATTCAATTGAAATGCTATCTTGGTTCTATCTCGTTGTTGCTTTATCTGTACGTGGCTTTGCTATGTTTCAGTATCTGTGGTTTAAAATACCTTTGTGATATTAGGTCGCAGAGGCTACTGTAATTATGAAGGTTGTTACAGAAATAAGTATTGGAATTAAGAGGAGATATTATTGTAAGAAAATAAGTGTTCTTATTTTCTATAAATTATGTGTTGTAATTTTTAAAATTATTAAGTTAATTCAGAGTTATGTACGATATAATTTTGATTAATGAATTAGAAAACAGCAGATACTCTACAGTAGTTAGGATGTATTCATATTTTACAGCTTCTTCCTTACTATCCCACTTACCTCTCGGCTATACAGTATTATAGCACTAACATCCTCTAATAGAGAAGGTCAGTGATTATAGTAAATTTTAATATAATTTAGCAACTCTCCAGCATGAGATTTAGCACAATCATCGGAGGTATTTATATCGCACAAAACCAGCAAATACAAAAGAGAGAAGTACTGACATCTCTCATACTTTTAATTTTTATTAGATTTCCTTTAAATATAAGCTTTTTTAAAATAAATTTGGCACTGTGGTTAACGAAATATAGTAATATTATCATTGAAAAAAATTACATAGTTTTATTGGTTTCTGTGATCCATCTAATGGCGTTACTATCTGAATCAGTTTCTTATTGTCAAGATCGAATACCGTAACGTCCAAATGCTATTTTTGGATTCTCAATACAACAAACTTCCCTGTCTCAGAAACAAAACTATTTCAGATTCGCTTTCAAAACTTTTGGTGTCCTTGCATTGATCTGTCCTATTTCTGAGTGTGGTAAAAACTCTCTTTCCATCCGTCACTCTTCCAGAGGACAAATTAGTTCCGAACGAACTGATCTTTAGTTAGTTGTGTGCTACTGGGAGGAAGAAAAATGTGAAAAGTGGGATTAAGGTACGAATTGCTTTAGAGATAACAGGCAAATGGATGGGACTGGTGATAAGGGGAGCAGAAATGTTACTCTTTTTCTTCTGGGGGCGGGGAGAGGGAGGTATGTGCTTTTTGGAATGTAGTTGCTATAACAAAATAGCATTTTAGTTGAAGTAGGATCACCACTTATATAAATAAAAAGCACCAACAACTTGGAGATATTCTGTATCTTAGTTTTCCGATGAATGATTTATATTCTGGAGACCTATCAAACACTTTAAGAACCTATCAAATTATGGTAAAACGGTTAGGAAAATAGGTTCAGTAAGCAAATTTCAACTATGAACAACTTCTTTTGTATTTACAGTAGCTGCGTTACAATCCAGACTTTGTGGAAATAAATACTGATAAATTTCACGTTCAGTAAGGTAGGATTACAACTAGTACAGTTTCAATACTAGAACTCCACTCAATTGTTGAAAGAATCGCCAAAATAAAGATGAAAACCAGAAAAAAAGTAGAATCACAAGAAAGAAAGAAAATATCGAGAAGAATCTTCAGGGAACAAACGTTAAGAACTATTATATGAAAAACTACAATGTATTAATTCTTCACCCCATATTTCTGAAAGCAAACCTCTTTATCCCAAGTGACTTCTAACAAGTAAATCTCCTCCTCCGCCTACTCATTTCTCCACTGGTCTAACTTCTGTGACTGACATCACAACCACTAAACCACGCCTCCACTAAATCTTCACTTCGCATACTATCCAGCAGATGATGGGCAGTAGTTAGATTGTTTTGTGATAAGTAACTGCAAATTACTCTGATGTAAAATTAGCGTCAATTTGCTTTAGTCAATTTTTATTTTAATATTTTCTTAATTTAACAATTTTTCGTTGTTTTAAACTATAAGTGGGAGTTAGTTTGTCAACTGAATGCTCTATTTGCATCCTGTTATTATGAATTCACCTAAATTGACTTCAAATCAAACTTCTTTTTCTCATAGAATTGACCCACAAGACAAGTATAAGTACCCTCTTCACAATTAACACAATGTTCAGCTATCTCAACTTATTCATTAGATACTACGCTTATTTTGAGTTCATCTAATTTAGAGTATAGAGTTAAAAAGACAAATGATTCAATAATATTAGATTAATTACCTCAGTGTCAGTAAATATCGGAAATGTAAACTCTCAATTACGGTAATCTTTCTAAATAATCTGCTGCAGTTATTCACTCAAATTTATTATCAACTATAAATAGTTAATCCAACTGAAATGATCTACTTATTATTGCTAACAACTCTCTCACCCACGTATTAATTCGTATCAACCGACTCAACTCTCGGCTGAACCCTGATTTGCAAGTTGATGCCCGTCACTGCCCTAGCCCTAGTCTACCCCATGAAAAAACAAACTCCATTGCAAAATGTAATCCGTCCTCCTTCATCCTTTTCAATATAAATGAACCCATTGTCACTCCATACACTTGATCCTTGAAGAAGACCGTGCCAACTCTGTCTGGATGGTGGGTTGGTGTTCTTAATGTTGGGGTTTTGGAGATTGGAAGGGGCGGATTAAGATTGCTTATGGTGGGTGGGGGCGGGGGAGGAGGGGTGGGGTGAGTAATGTATGGTTAAGGAATGATGGAATAAATCATTTAAGAAAATCGATATAACGGAGTGTTCGGCTTGTTTGTGCGTGGGTGGTTGTTCTTTGATTTTCTTGTTATTCTGATTTAAAAAAATATATTAGGTGAGTCGATCATAGTTTTATGGATATGATAGAAAGCAGTTCTACGATCAATGTTGGTCTACAAGATGAAGTTACTTTATTCTGTATTTCTGGAATTATTATATATTATTATATTATAATAATATATTATATTATTATTGATATTATTATTGATATGGAATTATTACAATAAATCAGATAATTTAATAAATTATTATCCTGTTAGCGTTTCTTCAGCTATGATAGAAATTGTAAAATAACTTAATAAAATTAAACATCAATAAATTTCGAGAAAAAGTTTGAGTTATTAATAAAATATTCTGTTTTCCTAAAAATCACCACTTTTAAAGTGTGCTCTTTTATCCCAATTGATGGTCAATCAGTCAGTTGAGAAAATGTTCCTACAGTTCTGAAAAAAGTGATGTGCCCCTCGTGGATAATGTATGTAACTGACATAAGTTCTTAACATGTGTGGGAAGCGATCAACAGGTAATAATTATTCCTGTGTTATGTAAAAGGGTTCCGTGAATATATTAAAAGAAAGTAATACGATAACCATTTACGTATAATATAACTATATAAGTTGTGATTAAAATGCTGAACTATATCTCTTCACATTAAGTTTCGACCACATTACTTTACTCTCACTGGCAATGCGTAGAAAAAAGTGCAGTATTTGATTTTTCCTTTAGTTTCATAAAAAAATTATTATGAACGTTATCAGTAAATCAGATAGTTTCAAAATTTAACGTTGAAAGGAAGAAACTTTTTTACGACATACAAGAAACGTTCATCTTCCCTGCCTATCAGTCCAGCTGTATTAAGATAAAGATACAACCATCACTTCAGGTAGATTTTTTCATGGTAAATATGACTGGTTCATTTGGCACCATCAACTCCACTGTTAATTTATCTACTGTATAACATCATAAGAATAAAACTCATTGATTTGGTATGATCATTTAATTTTGGTAATCAGATATGCTTTGACAAAATGGCAGCCACCTTGTAATATTATTTTCAACATTAATAAGCATAGTGACTTAAGGCTCCTTCACCCAGAATGAAAATTGAATTTCAGCATAGGGAATCCCATGTTAAATCCAATACTATTTTAATGCTACTTTTTAAAAGTAATTATGTAGTGTTTGGTATCATTGGATTCAAGATGAAGTTTTTTATTCTTATATCTTTCCAAATTTTAATTAGTATTGTAATAAAATATTTAGTAGATGGTTTAAGGCAAAAAAATGTGGTGACGATTTTAATTATTTTTTAATCGTTGGCATGATATATTAATGAGATAGGCCTAATGAAAAGTTAGAAGAATGTTGTTTTACATGTATCATCCAAAATGATATTTGTTTTTAAGCTCCTATTAACTGTTAAATTATAAGCAGCATTAAACAAACTGAACCTTTTGTATCTGCAGGCTTTAGCGGACATTTTGTTTACTAATCAGGGGATTTTCCACAAATATATTTGAATATTATCGTAACGAATACAATTCAAAATAAAAATGCCGATTTGCGGCCTTGCCTGGTGAGTAATACAAATTTCAAATTTCTACCTCCCTGAATTTTTATTTTAGGTGGAGCGCTCTTAAACAGCTAAATGTTGGTATTTTATACCCCAGGAACATGTAAAACTTTGAAAAAAAAAATCTTTGTACAAATTTCCCTGCTGTGATTTTTGAAAATAACATTTTTTTTGTGTTTTCTCACTGTCGAAGAAGGATTTCTTACCCTTGTGTAAATTATAGAAGAAAAAAACATTTTTCGAAATTTCAAGAAGGTGAAGGGGGGGGGGGATAGTGTCACTTATGAAAACTTCTGAGATTTTCAAAAATAATCAATATCTTTTTCAGCTATAGTGTGTATTTTATAAAAAGGACTCTCAAGGTCAAATGAACTCCATTGATTCATAGGTGGGAAGAAATGTTTATTTCCTGAAAAGTGAAGACATTGAATAACTGGATCATTTTTTCGCCGCTATGTAGAAAATGGGAGAAGCACCATCGCAAAGTTTCAAATTTTTTTTTCCTGCTCCAATCTAGACTATATAGTTCCGTCCTCCGTCGTTCAAAGTAAAGTGTCACTTTTCAATTTGCAGCAAATGAAATTACTAACTTTCGGCACGGTGCAGGTCATGCGCAAAATAGGAACGTACGTATGTTATTTACGTAGTATTATAGATATCTTCGACTTGATTGTAAGAAAAACGTGTTTTCTTGCATAATGTTTTGATAATAAAATACGGTCTCAAGTTTCCAAAAATAGGCATAATTTCTCAAATTTTCAACTAACGGACTTCAGTTTTTATCAAGAGAATTTATCATGAGAATTTCTCTTGATACAGACTAAAATTTGTTAGTTGAAAATTTGAGAAACTATACCTATTTTTGGAAGTTTAAGACCGTATTTTATTACTAAAACATTATGCAAGAAACTTCTAACCTCTGAAACACTCTTTGACCTTGAGGTGTCTCTTTATAAATTAAATAGTATAAATACAAAACGAAGTTACAGGTTTAATAAAACTTGAAATATGGATGTAATCGAAAGTTGTTCTTAGAGTGGACATAACATAGTGAAAACTCTTTGCGGCAGAATTAAAAAAATTGTCATTTTTCACGAAAGTACCAAATATGCAGATTAATGGTGTCCTTTCACTCTTAGCACGGCAGTATTATACTTATCGGAATTCAATATCATATGATTCAATATTACCTCTATCGTACATTATATCGGCAAAAAAGTTGCTGTTATCTGCTGTATTGTGATATATACGCTAGAAGACGGTTTATAAAATTATTCGCTTCAATAATTAGAAGAAATTTTCGAAACTGTATCAATTTGTCTTGACATATCCAGATAATTTTCTGTAAACTCCATCTTATTAAATTATGCACTTCTTTGTGGACAAAGCTTGCGATTCGTAAACATATTTACGTAGTGCTACTTACTGAAAACAAAGTGAAATATTTTAACAATAATTTTCCAGAAAACAATGACAATGTTTGATTTTGGAAAAACTGTCAGACTGTTAAAACTGTTACTCCTCTTACTCTGCTGTGGTACAATTACGGCGAAAGTGTTGCAGACCCACCAATTAAGAAAAATTGAAATAATTAAAGCACTAAATGGAGTTACTGACATTCTAGAATCTAAACTATTTGTAGTTGCTAGTGAAAACCTTCTACAATATGTTCCAAGAAATCAAGTAACAATGAATCTTAACTTACCAAATAAATCTAGTGATGATATTTGCAATTTTTCGTATTTTGACAGACCACAAACAGTTGTGAAACATCCTTCTTTAGTTTTGATCGAAAACTCCTCAGTTGAATTTTTGATGAAGTTCATGGACTCATGTAACAGGATTGTCAGTCTCAATAAGGACATTTTCATCAGCGTCGGACATTTGAGTGAAGGAAGATTGCTCTCAAAAATCAAACACATTTTAATAATACATGGAGGTACATATTTTGAAGTTTGCAATTTTTGTGACAAGCGGTTGACTTTTTATAAAGAACCTCCAAATTATAGTTCGGAATCTACTCTAAAAGTTGGAGCACATCCGTGGTATTTCACGAAAAAAACGTCAAATTTGGAACTCGGGGAAAGATACTTTTTAACGGAAATGTTAGCTGAGATTTCCGGTGCGCTAAACTTAACGTTCATAGAATCTATGTCGCTCGCAATGAGTAGTTATGAATTCATAAAAGAAATGCAAAATGATTTACATAAACTATACATCAGTCAGCCTTGTATTGACATAACCCACACCAAAGGTGGACTAGGTTGTATGAATATTGTCAGAATTGATACTTTAAGTTTTTACACCGCGCATCCAAAACCGTTGATTATGTCGGTTTTTTATAAATCGTTCGATACTGTAATTTGGACATTAATAATGACAGTGACCGTTTTGATTCAATTTCTGTTCTTTATTTTATTTCAGAACAGTTTTGCTTCATCTAAATTTAATATTCTTTCATTTATCACGACATTTATTGAGCAATCGTTTGATTTAAAACACGTATCACAATCTTCTTTGAGATTATATTTAGCATCATGGCTTCTTTTTGGTATAGTGATATCAACAGCTTATAAGTCTAAAGTTGTATCTTTAATGGCGGACCCTCCACTCGGATCTGTTCCAAGAACTTTCAAAGAACTAGATAAATCGAATTTCAAGATTATTTTAGCAAAACATCTTGAATTTTCAAAATTTGCGTTTTTCACCCCAGAATTAATAAAAAACCGATCTTATTTCGCAAATATCCTAAATAAAATTGATACGAGTAAAGTCCAATCTGGGATTGATTGTGTTAAATTAACTTATGAATTCAACAGTGAAAAAACGGCATGTTTAATGTTCAAAATGTTACTAATGGAGTCTAAATATGAATTTATGGAACCAGAAACATTGGAGTTTCAATTCTATGATGTCATTAATGAAGAATTGGAAACTTATATCAGTTTAACAACTTTACGCTACGGAACTCACAATGTTGTTATAAATAAATACATTCAATATATTGTAGATAGTGGACTTTTAGGGAAATATGAAAATGAAAATATGAACTACAAATTTAACAAATTCTTAAGAAAGTATCGTGAAAGAATCGGTCACAGTAGTTTGAAGCCTGGAGATTTAAAAAGCATTTTTGCCGCCTTGGTGTTACTTAGTATTGGTATTGGAATTTCAGTGTTAATGTTATTTTCAGAAAATTTGCGAAGGTTAATGAATATGCAGAGCCGAGCATCTGTATCCCCAATACGTCAATACTGGTATGGTGACGTAAGACACAGACCCTCATTTACATTTACCTACCTTCCCTGAAGTTTCGGACCATGATCACTGAAGCCTCAAGATTAAAATATTATACACTTCACTTCTCTTTTGAACCTTTACAATAGCAAAAACTTATTCATTTTTTAATATCCTTAGAATTATCTATAATATGTGTTAATATTATTATAATATGGTAAATAAATTATTACTTATAAATTTGGTATTCTTTTTTTATGTACTTCCATATATTTTTGTTGAGGGGGGGGGGGTCACCCATTATATAATGATGTTAAGAAATTTACAAGTTTTTGTTGGTGACAACTAAGAAAAGATCCTTTGCAAAAAAAAAAGTGTTTTATTATATGTTTTTTAGGGATTGCATAATGTAATTATAATAAATTTATTAAATAAATATTTTCTTAAATAGGATTTTGGTGCAAAAATTATCTCGCTACTATTTTTTGTTCCTGACATATAAGCATTGTACGAAATTGATAGTGGCATCATTATAATCCAGTAAATATTTATATTTCGTTTTCCGAGATAAAGAAATATCTACAATAAATAAAGCAACTTATTTTATGATATTTTAAGAAAAGACCGATCAGTTTATCACTAACCGTTCGCTCATAATAAGCTCCGAAAGTTTCTTAGTGACGTCATTATCTACAAATTTAGGAAGCTGTATCTAAAAAACGGCTGGGCTCATTGTAAACATTATTTTTCCAAAAGTCATTAAAAATACGAAGAATAATATTATAAACAAAACAGCCGCCCGGAAAGGCGCTCGCCCGGAAAGCGAGAGGTGTCGGGTTCGATTCCCACATCTGACCAAATTTTTATTTGTGTGTTTATTGTTGTATCGACCGCTAGGGGTAAAACCA
>JAQIWE010001353.1:0-16204 GCA_034698565.1 Campodea plusiochaeta
CATGTACCTGAAACACAGCACCCCTTACCTCCCTGTAAGGTGCGAGGTACTAGGTACCTCTAACAGTTGTCCATTAACCTCAACTGAAGTCACTATTTACCATGGCACAACCAGAAATTAGATTGAAATAGAAGCAAAGGCAAAGGAAAAGAAAAAAGTTAGTGAATATCAAAACATATTGGAAGAAAACAACTAAGGAAAGAGCACGTGGCAACCCTGTTCAAGTAAGACAGAAGAAAGAAGCAGTATAATTAGAATGTTCCACCAATTATTGAAAGAGGGAGAACCAAATGCAGAAAGAGGGTCAGAGGTTAGAGGGATAATTGGCGTGACAGAAGGGGAAAGTTGTGATATAGGGAACCTGAGTCTAAAGAAAGAAAGAAAAAAGTGAATGCCTGTTATAGGCAAAGAATCACTCAAATTAGGAAAATCAAAGTTTTGGATGTTAGGCAAATGAAGAAAAGACTGACAGTTCGGAGAAACATACACTGGACACTAATACACCTTCTAGACCGAAATAAATGCTGGAAATTATCAGAAAAACTACACTTAGAAGGAAAAAACTGAGAGCCCAAAGAATAGCATGCAGAACACACCCCCAACAGGGTTGCCACCCTAAACTAAGAATTTAATGGTTACATGATCTGCTTTAATCATTCCAGTTTCCTGTTCTTTCACAATAATATTTATAACCTATTTGTATACTGTATAAATTGTAGTCTGTTCAGAGTTTTAATGCATACATGTCATATATCACATGACTGCTTCCAGCCAATCATGTTTAATCTTACTTAGTAAACTTACCTGTGATTGGCTGAAGGCAGTCACGTGATATATGACGTGTATGCATTAAAACTTTGAACGAAGTATAGGCTAGCAAAAAGTAACATGGTTACAATCTTCAATCTTTTTTTTTCACAAATTTATAAATATCAACGCAGACATAAACTAATCCAAAATACAGAACAAATGTCAAAACTAAATTAGTCTACCCACTGAAACTTCTTTCATTCCAAGGATTTATAAATGACTTTAAATAACATACATCTTTGAAACACTTCACATAGTTTCTAAATCCTTTTTTCATAAGAGCACTATACATTAATAGTTTGAATTACCTGAACTTCCTTCCATATTAATTTTGACATCTATGTTACTACATGTTGAACTTGATGCTCTTGTGCTTAGATGTGTTAAATTTACAGTTGGACTCATTCCAGGAGCTGAAATAAAAGAAAACAAAAATATGTTACACATAATGAATAATAAATTTAAAACAATCTATGTTCATTTGAAAATTTATCTTCTTATACTGTACAACCTTTGTAATAATATAGTTGAAGTAAAAATTCCAGTAATAGCCCTAATATATTAAATTAGGCCTATCTGATACATTGTAAAAGAAATTTACACTTGATTATTTTTATTAAGTTTTGACAGAACAGAAACTATTTTTTTACATCATCCAGGTATTTTGTTCAAGTAAATTTTCTTCTCCATTAACTCCCATATATTTCTCATGTAAAATAGTAAATCAAAAAGTGATACTTAACATTTTTAGGTAAATGGATCTTGACTGCTTACTTTCAAACAATAAAAAACTTATTTGACGTTTCATTTGCTTTTATCTTGCAAACTTTAACGAAACGAAACGTTAAGTAAGTTTTTTATTGTTCGAAAGTTAGTAGTCAAGATCAATTTACCTAAAACTGTTAAGCATTAAAAAAACCACTGAATCTCCGAAAATCTATCAAAAAGTGATAGTTAGATTAAACATTGTTGAGAATCATTAAATTATGTTTTTACCTTTATGTCTTTCCCAAAGTACAGGAATTTCTTGAAGTCTTTCTTCAACACAAAGCACTGTAAGTCTGGCTTCAGCATCTTGGTCCCAACAATCTTCAATAGTTTCTTTTAATGATCTTACTGCAGGATTTGTATCCTTCCATACATCAGGAAATAATGGACGAGCTTTTTTATGAGATATTAATACTTGAAGCTGCTCCAAACTTGGATTTTTACCTATAACATTTCAACATGTTAGTTACACAAAAAACTATTTTCACGAAATGATTAAAAATATTTACTTTAAATATTGTAATAAGATCAGCAAGACACTTTATTTTAATATAGTTAGTAGAGATATATAAGATCAGTCAGAAATAAAAGCAATAAATAATATATTCTGTATCTACTGATGAAAAGTAACTCTTAAGCTTTAACAGATCTATTATCTAGAAACATATTACTGCAAAAGCAGCTAATATTCAATTTGTAAATATTAACATAAACATATCATTATAAATTTTGCTCTTAACTCTTAAGTATTCCATTTTCATAGTATGTATCGAAAGTATATAACATATGGTGCCTAAAATATAAATATGTCCGGCTACTGCACTGCATTTCCAGTTGTAATGCCTGTAATATTCTGGTAATCAAATTTCTTCCATTATACATTACATCTTACTACAGCTGTTTCCATTTAAACGTGTAAACGTTTAGTTATCCTTTTACGTTTACGAAAATCGCTAACCGTGTAATCGCATCAAAATAAAAATTAACTTTTTTGTCTTACATTTTCGTGAATTACAAAAGAATCATACATCTTATAGAAAAAGAAAGCACAGATTTGGAAACTACAGAACAAGGTACCTTCAACCATGTATAATATGACATGTTTCGTTAATTAGTATCCCTTCAGGTTGCGCTCGAAATGTATAAGCAGCAGAAAATTGATTTTTTTTACTTCAGATTTTCACGAATATCGAACAAAATATTTCTTATACATCACATAAATTAGCTAGGAATATTTTTGGAAACTATAACACGAGACAATTGCAGTATTGTATGGCAATAGTGACATTTTTAATTGATAAGACTTCAAATCTCGCTCACAGTGTTTTGATGTGTTTCCGTATCGAAACTTGCCATTTTCTTATCAGATTTTCGCCATTTCTGAACACACAGCAGTCTCACAGTAGTTGAGTACGCTATCGGAATCTAACAAGATGCATTCAACAATTTATAATACGGCGTATTTTGTGAATTCGTATAGGTTCGTTTTTCGCTCTTTTTTTTTTTGAGCCCTAGGCCCTATAATTTACGTTTCATTTATTTGTTTAAACGTTTAGTAATTTTATCTGTTTACAATAGTGCTATATCTTACCAATTTCTTGTTGGAATGGCAGTTGATGTTGTGGTACCTCTAATCCTTGATATAAATCTGTACATCTAGATGCTACTTCCCATATAACTAAACCTAATGCATAAATATCAATTTGTTTTAATGATGTTTCACAATCATGAAGATTTACTGCTCCTTCTAATACTTCAGGTGCCATATATCGAAAAGTACCAACCTACAGGAAAACAATATTATTATGTTCATTTAGAGGAACTTAGATACAAGAAATAACCTAGAAAAAGTTGTTTGATTGGAAGGGAGCATTGTATTATAAGGATTGGGTTTGAAGGGATATTTTTTTTTTTTTCGTGAGAAATACACCAAACCTCTAACAAGGTGAGCTAAAATATCCCTTCAAACCCAATCCTTAAAATAAATACTGGTAACCTTCACATATTAATGAGAAAAGTCAATTATTAAGGCAAATGCCTTATTAACTACTTTGTGTATACTATCTAAAGGGCAAACTAAACTAATTTTGGTTTTCATTAAAAAATAGTTCCTTGCTTGTCTCTTAATGCCATCTGAATGTTTTGATTACTATTCACATTTTGGTATGACAAGTACAAGAAACAAGATCAACATAAAATTTAAATTTTCTCAAACAAAATCAATTTGAGCACTGGAAATATTTTACTTAACTGTCAATAAACATACATTTGCAAATGTTAATGAAATAATTCAGGAAAGAAACTGTAAAAAGTTATTTTATTCATTTTTAACAACAGTAATCAAATTGTCAAAGCATAAATAATGTTGATAAAGCAATTAAGAAATGTCTCCGTAAAATAAGTCTTCTAATTTACTTGTAATTTAAAAAGATGTTATACTTACATCACTAATGGCTTCAGTGTCTGCTTGCTGCTCAACACCATTAACAACATATTTGGACCCTGATACACTTAGTGCAAAACCAAGATCACATAAGCAACAAGACAAATCAGATTTCACTAAAATATTTTTGGTCGTCAGATCACGATGAATTACACATGGTTTACAAATATCTGGAGGAAAAAATATAGAAATAATTAGCAGAATTCTATTAAGTCTATAACTTATTTAATTAAAAGTATTAACTGCTTAAAAAACATGGTCAAATAATAGTTCACTAATAAAAGTGATGGTGGTTTAGCAAAAGTTAATACATTTATTACAATATAGAAAACAAATGCAGCTTTGTAGTTTTTCAATTAATACCAAATAATTTTGAAATTGCATTATACATCATTAGTAAAAGGAATTAATCATTTTGATAAGTTCTTCCAAAGGATTTTAAAATAGTGAAATATAATGTAAACATGTCTTTTCATGAGAAAAGTAATAAATTGTGACTAAATTAAAACACACCTATAGTAGTTTAATTTAATACTGCAATAGCAGAAAGTAACCCAGTACCAGACTGAAATTTTCTAAACTTAAAAAAAAAAGAGTTTTCACTGACTGATAAATTCTTGCAAATTCATTAACTAAACTAACCTTTACACTTTTCCCTTTTATTGCCCTTTATAAATAGATTATATAAAGTTGATAAAACAAAGTATTTCATTGTCAGCAAATTATTACATCCCTTTTAATTATGAAATATTTCATGCAGCTCTTCAAGAAATATATAACTGTTAGCATTATTCTCTAAATAACTTGTAAAAATATCAGTAACAAAATCAGTGAAATACTTAAATTATACAATGTACTTATTAGTTATTGTATGTTTTTTTACTAAAAAGATGATTAAATGACATTTAGACCTATAATCTCAATAACCAAGAAGGATACATTAAAATATTTTGCTGAATCATTCGTACCTCCTTTTTTAATGTCTGTATGAAGATGTGCTAATCCTCGCACAATAGAGAGATTCATTTTACAAAATGTGTGCCAATCAACTTGATGATCTTTTAAATACTGTAAAAGGCTACCATTTGGTTCATAAGATAATACCAGTAGATACTCGGGAAAACCTTCGCTATTAATTCGCTCACTTGACCCTGTGGAAAAAGGAATTAAGGATGTTAAGTAATAATTAGGAATGTCTGATGATATGGTGCACATTGTTTTATGAGGCATTGTTATGCTGTATCTGATACACTGCATATTATTAGCTATAATAGTAATTAAGTGATAATGTTAGCTTCAATAAAAGAATCTAAAATGTATTCATAACATAAGGTATGTATGATGACACACTACTCTACTACATAAGTAGTGCCATAGTCATTAATCTTTTGTACACAATATAGTACACTTTGCATTAGAAAATTATACCATTAGTGAAAATAAATTAGGCTAAAGCTGACAGTGCAATAAATTTAGGGACAATATATTAATTTCCTATTCCATCATCATAGTGAATATGTTCTGGGTTTAACTGGAAGACGCAAAAGAATATTATTGAAACTGTGTCTATCAAATTTAGAATTAAACAGCAAACTTAACCAGCATGATTATATAGGCCTACTTAGTTACAATTTATTTACAACATCTGCAATATTTTTCTTTTAAAATGAATTGACTAAAAAGTTATATGATGAACTTATAGAAACAATTCTCCATAATATTTTTCTTCTTTTTTTAATGCAAGTGCTAACTCAAAGGTTTTTGCATTTAAAAAAAAATTAATCTGGATCATATAGCCAAAATCGGTGAAATCTATATATATTAGGTATCGCCTCCTAGATTAGGATGACGATTAATCAATTATATCTGGTTTGTATTGCTATAAAATAACCTGGGCTTATTATAGATATATATTTAAAATATGGTGTCAGTTACTGTGTTCCTGATTTTTGCCAATGAATATTTGTTCACACAACTTTTGATACTGGGATAGGAAATTTTTACGGAGTACAAGATCTGGTACACAAGGCTAATGATGTCCTGATGTAATGACGTTTTAAATTAATTTTCTTCTCTTGTTTTTGTAATTGTGGCATTCAAATATCATGTGATGAAAATTTTCTAGCTTTCCACAGGAACAAAGCGCATCAGTGTCAGTTATCGTGAAACGATTTAAGTAAGAGTTGAAACAACCATGATCAGTGATGAATTGATTTGCTACTTTGTTATCAAAAATGATGTTACAGGAAACTGATTTGATGTATTTCTCTTTGTAGTGTTCTTTGAGGTATTTTTCCCAACTAACTTGCCATTTCCTTAGCAGATTGGAATGACTAATTTTCTTTAGTATATTTTAATATCTTCTTTCAGTGGCAATGACAGTTTGAAGGGAATGAATGACCTTACTGTTTATACATGTATGAATCAGATACAATCATTGCTTTCTCCATTTCCTCAAACTTCAATGAATAATAAATTTACAATATTTAAATGCATTACCACTTCTTATCATACAATCCATTTATCCTTCTTCAAAATAAAAAAAGATCACATGTGAAAGTTGTAATTATGAACAAACAATATAGATTACTGTAAATATTTGTATTTTTCATTTGTATACAATCAAATGAAAAATTAAGAATGAATGGAATGATACAATAATAATACTAAAATCTCTGCATTACAAACAAAATTACGTAATACACATTACATAATAAAATCAATCCTATTAGAAAAATAGCGATCTAATCTGACAATATATGCATATCAACGCTAACATTCTATAAATAAACCTTAAATACTACCATAATACTTAGTGCATAAATAGAGAGAAGATGTTTGTGAATGCTTCTAAAAATACTAACAATAACAACAAAAGATTCACATTATGATATGCTGGTATATTTTATTTCTATACAATCTTACATCATATCTACTCATTGAAAAAGAAGTAAGATGAAAGTATAAATAGCAGATAGTAGTAGTCTGTATGAGCATCAAGGTTAAGTATACAGATCACTCTTTCAGAAAAAAAAATTGCCCTCTTAAAGTGGATTTACTAAATCTCTTAATAAGATACTAACAGAGAGGATCTGTTTTCACAGTTTTTTTCTCACAGTGCTAAGAGCATGTCTTTCATTTAAACTTTGCTATAATATAATATTTACATAACTTTATATTTTTATACAAGGAATCTGTTATATACAAGTAAAATGGATGCAAGCAACTGAATATACAGTATTTTCTTTTATAGTTGCCTCACGACATTAGCGTATAAAGAAAAAAAATTGAAGGAGGCCAGGCCTAAATTTTGCTCATTCTCATGAAAAAAAAGAGTATTTTTTCTAGTTTTCTCTGGATTTCGGGAATGGACATGGCCCCTCTGTCCCCCTGTTGAATATGCCCTTGCCTCACTAACATGACGCCAAAATGTATTTAGGAAAATCGACTATTTTGACAGGAGAAAGTTTCTTTTGTCTGCACTTTTATTAGGGTATTAGAACTCTCAACTCTCAAACTGCGCTTACTAGAAGTAGGTCTTATGTTTGCGAGAAGGGTATACTATGCTGTATACTATATAATTATCTAGCAAAAAAAATCTTGTTAAAGGCTTTCATGATTTGTTATAGGCTTAAACAGTATACAATCATGCTGAGTTTATAAAAGTTTACTGGTATCTTGAATATTATAAACATCTAAATACAGAAAAGTAAGCTCCAAGCTTTACTTAAAGTAAAGGTAATGTACTACAAAAAATAGTTTCCTGTTGACAGCAATATATCAATGATAATCAATTAATCATATTTAAGAACTTAACACTTCTAGTACGGTACATTTCAAGTATTTGTCAAATAGAGGAACTGGGAAAATTATGATATTTAAAATAGATTTGCAATATTTAGAAGTTTTCAGTATGCAGGACCATAAATAATATTTCCAAAAAGGGTAGAAAAAATCTATTTTCCTCACTTTAGATAGAGTCCTACATACCTGACATACTAAACTAGAATTATAAAATTGAGCACTTTAATAAAAATAATTCCAAAAGATTAGGTAAAACAAAGAATAAGACTTACCAAAAAACTGCAAAAGCGCTGGATTTTCCATAAATGGCAAAGTATAAATGTCACGCTCATTTAAAAAATACTGACGATGATGGCTAGGGAATATTTTCACAGCCACAGTTTGTTCATTTACTTTAGCTAAACAAACAGTTCCATATCTTCCATGACCTAACAAACAAATAGCTATTAATACAAACTAACTTTATTTCAATAGCCTACTTATATTAGAGTCACTCACATACAAACTCAATTAATATCAAAATTAGTGAATGATCATTACACAAAAAAATAGTGAATGATTATTACTGAAAAAAATATGGTAATTAAAATATGTGTAAATCTGACATCTTAATAATCTGACTGTATATTTAAAGATAGAAATCATTAAACTGATAAAAGCATGATACATATTACAAATTTCAAAAATAAACTAGGATATATATGTAGGTGTTCAATATTCAATCAGATACTGTAGGCCCTATTATTACTAAAACCAGATACTTATTGCACTTTGCATTATTATAATCCTTATAATTCAAGAATCAAAATTAATCAACAACCATGGTAAAATCACACCAAAAACCTTTGATGAATAATGCAACATGAATAAATTGAGAATAAATGATAAATTTGTATAATACTGTATTATCTTACCTACAATTTCTCCTACAGTTAATGATTCCATGTTGTATGTTAAATAATATGGATTTTGAGGTGGATGAACTGAACGTTCAGGGGGTTTATGTGGCTGACGATGAACTTGATAACAATAATATGCAAGGCCAATAGAAATACAAATAAATCCACTCACAATAAATAAAATAATTATTATTTTCCTTGTATCCTGCTCAGACTGCTCAAATGGTTGAGTTGCTGAAAAATAGGAACATATATGATCATTTAAAAATAAAAAATGAAGCAATTATGATAAGCCTACATCAAAACTATTAATTTTTTATATTGTTTCTAACTTTCATGTTTCTGAAAGAAAATTAACTTTTACGTAACACATTTTTGGTATATTCAACAACAGAAATTTACATCTAATTTTGAAATACTATGCTATTAATGTTTTATAATACATTAAAATTTGTTAAAACTCTTTCATAAGATACTTTTTCAAAATCAAATAATTTTCAGTAAATGAAATAATAACAACTCATTCTCTATACCTCTGTCTCTATGTGTATCAGAAAAAATAGTAAATGGAAGTAGAAAAGATAACAACATGAAAGAGGTCCCAACTTATTACTTGGAACTAACTGTACAGTACAAACTATGAAAAAACTATAAACTGAAAAGTTCATTGCATTTTGTTACACCAAGCAATATTGTACTAAGGGTCATGTGACCTATTATGATGGAAAATAAATATAATACTATGATCATATTAAAACTACAGAGAGTATTAAACATTTAATTCTTACCAGGAATAACAGCTTCTGTTTCTTCCACAGCAGATGGAACATATGTATCAGTAACATTCAAATTACACATCAAACCAGAACAACAACAAAATTTACTATTATTCATTGCTTTAGGAGGTGATTTATCTGAAATGCAGTTTTTCCTATCACATTCATATTTCCCTGAGCTTTCCCAACAGTCTAAAGGAACAATAAGAAAGGTATTATTAATAATATATACTAATAACATAAACACCAATCAAAACATGATATTTAACAGAAGTTGTTCCATTATATGAGTTTGTATCCGCAGGTAATCTCCAGTTACCAGCTAAAATACTAGTGGTTGATATTTCTTCCCTAAATCTGGTATTTCGTTAAAGTGAACTTCTTGCCTCCAGGTCTATTCCTTTTATTTTAATATTGCTAAACAAATAAGTAAGTTTTTCCTTGTAAAAGTCCTATGTATTAAAAAGTAAGCAAAAAACAAGTATATTATATATAATGAATTGATATACCATAGTAAAATCTGGTGAACTTTCTGTCAGTGTGTCTCTGGAACTCACCAAAAGTTTTAAAAGTTATAAAAAATACTAAACCGAACTAGAAACTTCTTTAAAATTTTGCAAGTCTGAATATTACTATTGTTTATGATCGTCAATATTGTGAATCTTGAAAAGAAAATTATGAACTCTGTGAAAAGCTCAAAATAAAAAGATAATTCCTCTCATTATTCTGGCCATCAAGAAAGATTTTATCATATTCTATTATTTTAATATAGGTCTACAAGATCTTTTAATAAAGCTAAGATAATGTAGTTTGCAATACCTTTTTTATTATTATGTTGTAGTGAACTTACAATAACAACATTCTACTAGCCTATCCTATAGTACCGGTACATTATCTTCCTAAATTACTATATTACATTGTATATTCTTCCAAAGTTCAAGGGCATGATTTTCCCTCCGTAATTTTCTATGTTCTACACTAAAAGTAATCATATAGTGTCTACCATAAGTCTATTATTGAGAGTTGTGTCTGTCGTTTCAACTTTCACGGTTCTATTTATATACTATTATTTCACTGTGAAAAAAATATATAATAACAAAATGAAACAAAAGCACATTGGCTAACTTAATTCCGAACTATCTATTTCAACGTGATTTACGAGACTGGCCACTGATTCTCTCTGGTAAAAGTATTAAGTATTATCTCAATTTCCGTAATAAATCGATCTCTTCAGTGATTCAAAGTTCGTCCTGCACAACAAAAAATTACAAATTGCTCTCTTTTAACATAGAATACATAAAATTCATTCGTATTATGTTTTATTCGTACCAGGATTACCAATTTACAGCCGTGGGGGAGGATAGTCATGTTTGCGTATTTCTTACTTTTTTATACCTAAAGTATCATCAGCATTGTCATAAGCACTGCAATAAACATAACGACGTAATAAATTCTACATCTCTAGTATAACAACAAATTCCCTCATAAAAAAACAGCTAAAATTAATAAAGCAAAGAATCACTCTAACTTTTAGTATAAAGTGAGAGACAGAGTGGGGGGGGGGGGGGGAGGTAGAACTGCAAACAACAACCTTCAAAACAGTAATAAAACAATACCCTGTTATGACCATCATAGAATGGTTGCTAAGCGGGGGGAGCAAATCTCCGTCGAGACAGTTGAAGAGACTCTTCAAAGCTCTATAGGAGACGTAGGTGGGATTTTATTATAATGCGACTCCACTTCCCTCCACCCGTTCATCTGTCCTTTATACAGAAACCAGTTGGAAATGTTTTTTCTATTATTGGAAAGTAAATGAAACATCACGACGTGAAAGGAGTTACAGTTTGTAATTTCAAAAGAGAAAAGTATAAATCTTTCAATTAACATATTATTATTTATACTGTACATAAATTCAAGACCTCCTAGCATAAAAGGTCTTTGCAAAAAAAAAAAAAAAAAAAAAAAATGCAAAATTGAGTTACTATTAGATGTCCCATCTAGTCGCATTTTTTTAAGCTTTCCAATAGATGCTATTAATTTGTGAAAAAAATGCCTTTTTACGGGTAGCAGTCAAATTCAAACCATTTTTTATGCAAAATAGGCCTATTTTACGATGTTCTTTCTCGTTTTTCTCATAACTACGTTTTTGGACAAAGGCCTTTTTATCTAGGAGGTCTTCAATTGATCTGGTGACTGGCCACTGCTTTTAAACGTCCTGTGTCAATTTCGCCACTGAAAACACGCACCCTATTTAGTTTTGGGTAATGATTAATAAACGAGGAAAAGCAACATGACAAATCAATATTAAACCTATTATTATTATTACAGACTTCATTATAAATTTCAGGAAAGACAAAAAACTAAAAACTGTGAGTTGTTATTATTTCTTTTTATCTTCACTAACATAAGCATCAGAAAATGGAATGTTAATATTATTTAAACCACTAATCAAATCAGTTAAATTTTAATATTTTTACGCATTAATTTTGACAAAATCATGTACGTTATCAGTTTTAAATCGACTCGTCGGCTGGCCACTGCCCAAAAAATATCGGCCTGAAAGTCTGAATTTTCAAAAAATTTAATCCATTACGAATTCAGTATAAATATTTTTCATATATACACGTGCTTCAGTCTGTATAAACATTTCCTTTTGTCACGAAAATAAGGAAGTCATTAAGCATTACTAATGAGAGACGCGTTGTAGGTGTTGTGTAACTGATCCGAATATCAAGAACTCAGAAAATCCTATAAGAAAATATAAAAAATTAAATACAGATTAAACAGAAAACACCTGACTTTCCCATGCCAAATCTCGCAAGGAATTCATATTTCATGTATCATAAATTCATAGCCAAGACTTCTATATAATAGAGATTGTCAGATTGAGAACAAAATACTGTACGATTTGTCAGCCTCGTGAAATTAACAAACCTCAGTACCTCACTCTCACCATTCACCCAAAAATGTTTTGTAGCAATGGGGCTGGATGTTGTCATTTTGTTACGAAATGACAGAAGGTTCTCAGAGACATGCAACTGATGAGCTTACAGTGCCAAAGATCACATCTGGATTATTACTTATTAAATTTAATACAATATACCAAGTTTCATGTTAAAAAAAATAGCACCTCTCTTCTATCCTTGTTACTTTAAAGCGGTCTCAAAACATATTGTCTACCACTCGATGTGAATCTATTCATGAATGAATAGAAAGCAGAGTTTAACAAGGTTTCGAGAACGAGAAAGAACTATTATACATAGAAGAATGAAATTATGAAACAGAGAATGACAGTATGAGTACATTATTCTCATACATTCTCGAATTATAATAACATTTCTTTTCTCATTTTTAAATATCAACATCTGCAAAATGCCACTGTATAGTGTAGTGTAATCTAATAATATAAGAACAGGAATGATAAAAAATAAAAAAAATCGGTAACTTACGTTACGTGAAACAGAAAAATATTAGAGTAGATAATGTTATCTAAAAATATCAAAATATTGTCACCGAAAACAAGAAAACTGTTTCTTTGTAAATAATAATAATCAAGAAGAATATAGGAAACCTGTGAAAACTTTTATATTTAATGAATTAACGAGATTTCTTTAAGCGAGATCATGATGAGTGATGTTCATATTCAGTCTCCCTGAGACGACAAGACGAATTATAAAACCCTGGTAAAACACATCTTGACTGAAACCCTACTAATTTTAAAATAGATTGGGAAAAACTGCTTTTAATATGACTGCCGGTTTATATATTCCAATATTTACAAAAACTAAGGTGAAAGGTACTTTCATGCACTTTTTAATGTTTGAATAATCTGATTATGTAAATCATAAAGAATATAACGATACTGAAACCATTCATTCCTCTACATGCTCAGTCAACAACAAATCTTGTCACACGCAATTGAATGAGTACAAAAAGCAAATTTGTTTGAGAATCAATAAATAAGTTGGTTTTATTTCTGCACTACATCAATTCTGCTAAACCTAAAGTAGTATCTATACTGTAATCGATATTATTCTATTCCTGAATACACAGGATCGACCAACTTGTTTACGTAAGAAGAGTATAGAAGTTCTGTTTCCATAGAAGTGAACAACCCTTCAGAATTTAAAACAGTATTACGCAGTTCAGCAAGTCGTAATTGTAATGGTATTAATTTTAGATTTTATGGCAGCGCGAAAACCTATGGTACACTATTATGTTATAATAAATAACAGAGATAAAGCAACAGTAGTTTTACTTGTTAAGGATTCATAGATATCTTCTGCATTATACAGCAGTATTAATTAAAAGTCTATAAAAGTAATATTATAGTTTTGATTTATCGTAAAAAAAAAAAACAAATTACCTCGCAGAATCAAATATGGTCAAAGGTTTCAAATATAATCTTCTTTTGATCACTAATTTCATATTATTGTAGGTATTAAGGTATTTCTCACTTATCACTGCCCTTTAATCAGATAGAATATGAACTCTAGAAGAAAGCTCGTATGACTGCCCCTTACAAACCTATTAGCATATACGGAAGTCATAAAGTAATGTACTAAAATGAGACAGAACTTTATGAGCAAATAAAGCGTACGAACAAAATAAAGCAATGACTCCAGAAAAACAGCTTCTCAGATGTTTTTTTAAAGAAACTTTTTTATAGTAATGTACCACCGCCGAGATTTAAAAAAATTAAATGACGTAATTCCTTTTTATGACTCCAAATGTGTTATACATGTCAATTTAATTTTATTTGTAAACAATACAGAATATTATTTGCAATATTAGTCACACACTAAGATTTACATAATGATAATGTAGCAGTTCTGAAGTAAGCCCACATCGTGATTAATTATATTGATGTGAATGAATATTAATTCTGACATGTGAAATAATTGTACAAAAAAATGAGCATTCTATGTACCCTTTTATGAATACGATTTTTTCTTATTACAGTGTCATGCTGATGGCAACAGCTTCAACAGTAATAATGCAATCTTATATCTCTAGAAATATAATCCTCTGTTAATAAAGAGTAATCCGCTTTTATAAACTTTTCCCTGCAAAACTCAAAACTGTTTAGGCAGATTAATGACTGGCCGTCCTATGGGAAGTTTGCATTAGTTCATGCAAGTTTTCTTTCTGTATAATTATAATTAATATATACTGTAGTACACTTTATACAGGATTTATAATTTTATATTTAGAAGATTCTGCAAAATTACCTTCATTACCCACAAAAAAATATAATATTACACGAATAATTAATGGCAGAAAGAACTCATAGTTTCCATACATAGGGAACTTGTAGCATATAGAGTTTTACAGAAATTCAAAATTAATTATAAACTCGTCTGCATTTTAATTTTTTTATCAGAATAGTTTGGTATTATTGTTATAACATTACATAACCTCCACTGTGTAAAAACTGCCATACAACTTGGTGTGCAAAATTTGCTATTATTTCAGATAGGCCTAAATATTCTGAATCTGATATTTAAGTTTTTCAATAGGCCTAAGTGATTTGCACATTCGGGGCAGTTTTGCGGAGTCTTGTAAAGCTTTTATAAATCAAAATGACCACTTGTGACAAATACTGTAAAAACTTTTTTTCTTAAAAATTCTTAAATAATATAATATAGGCCTACATGAAAATCTCACAAGGAGAATTCGCTACATGTAATGTATCATTCAATGAAGAAAGAAATGGAATACAGAATATGGTGGACTATAGCGTAAAAGCAATCTAAAATGCATTTATACGATGCTGAAAGTTTCTGGAGTATTCCCAAGCCCAACATCGCTCATTTGAAAGTGCATGTTGTTATCACTTTAAACCTGAAAAATCAAGTATCTCTGTTGGATCAGTTTTTATAGCACATTATACTGCGCAAAATCACTGTTACGGAATAAATTTTAAACAAGCAGGAAATTAATTCCCCTGGAAAAAATGGAAGCGTTAATTTTCAATTTTCAATATTTTTGGATGGTATCTTACTATTCTTAGAAATAAAACCGTAGCAATGCATGGAGCAATAAAGAATTGAAAAATAAATAAATAATAATAATTGGAAATTATAAATGCTGAACTAATTTTACATGATACTACTAGCCCATATTAAAATCTCAAAATTTGTTTCAAATCCGCAAATGGTTTCTGTGAAAATTAAGAATTTGAAATACTTGAATACATAACAATAAAAATTCTAAACTTAGGTCGGTTCTGACTAGTGAACTTTTTTTATTTGGCCATACTGATATAATCCTGAATTTGGTTAAAATCCGCCAAGTGGTTCCGGAGAAAATTAGAGTTAAAGTTTAGACTTAAAGATGGAAGTGAAAAAAAAATCGAAACCTACGTATGTCGGTTTTTATTATTGAACTTTTTTTATATGGCTATTCAGATACTATCCTGAAAATTTGGTTAAAATCAGCCAAGTGGTTTCGGAGAAAGTCAAGAAACAAATCAGAGCTCTGAAGATGTAAATTTTAAATTCGAAACCTAGGTCAGCTTTGACTACGGAGCGTTTTCCACGTGTACAAACTATTATAATCCTGAATATTTGACTAAAATGCACCCGGTGGTTAAAGAGAAAATTTAGAGTTAAAGTTTTGACTTGAAGATGGAAAGAAAAAAAAAATCAAAATCTATGTTGGTTTTGATTATTGAACTTTTTTTATATGGCTATTGACATAAT
>JAQIWE010001354.1:0-16195 GCA_034698565.1 Campodea plusiochaeta
ATTTTAGTTGTAGTAGGTTGACTACTTGTAAACACTGTCAATGTTCTGCTCAATTTACGAGTATAAGAACAGCAGACAGTTACTCAGATTATTTTGTATTAGCATAGTTGGATCAGACTTCATCACACTGCACTTGCTACCTGAAGGGACTGTTTTCTAATCATTTAATAAAATAAATAGAAAGGAAAGTAATATTTCACATTTCTATGTTCTAAGAATAATTTGTTATCTAAAAATTGGATCAGTAAAGGGAATAATTTGAAATGAATGTATCAATGGAACCCATTAGTATATAACTACTCTAAACTACACTACCATTGTATTTTAACGACATTAGCAAATAATGAGAAGGACATTCAAACATATATCTAAATTCACAAGATGTATAAAATATTAACCGTAAGTTAAACTTCCACTACCCTTATTATCTACCACTCTCAAACATCCAAATAAAAAAACCTTCCTATTATCATTTCCATAACTCTTTTTGTCCAACCCAGAAATTAATTTATCAAATCCACTTGAACTAAACGAATTCCACTTGAAGAAATTTCCCTCAATAAATAGAATGACCCCACAAAAGATGAACCCCAAGAGATAGAAGAAGTCCAGCAGTTGTATCTTCAAGCTGAATAGACGTTCTTCTCCTTGCTCCTCCGTCATGGCTAATAGAATCCACATCTTTGATCATCAATTCTCAATGGAAGTCCAATATGGTGTAAACAGCCTAACAAAGTGGATCAATAGAAAAGGAGAGGGGGAGAATTTCTTGTGTCGTACGTCCAACAGCGGGTCCAGGGTATGAAGATGTACAACTATCATATGGGTCTGGGCGATGGTGTAATAAGAAATGGTTTGGGGCAATGATCATCATCCGGTCGTATTTTCTGGTTTGTTAATGTACGATAACAGTTATGGGGTTGGTATTTATTTAATTTAAATGAGATTAAAGATAACAATATTGTCCGATATCTTATGATTGTTACGGTATTATATTGCAGTTCGCTTGTTTTTACAATATCATCGTAATCAGTGGTTTTTCTAATATACTAAAAATATTTGGGAACTCTGATCCTGATCATTTTGGATTAATTATTATTAGCTTAATAAATGAATTTTTTAGATAACTACGAGTTCAAATATTGCGGTTTCTAATAAAACCATTGAAATTATGAAAAAGTTATTCCAATGTTTACAAAGATTCAAATTAAAAGAGAAAAAAATCTCAAAAGTTATTAAAGTAATGACACTTCGAGATATATATTTAGTTAAACTTCGAGATTTATATTTAGTTAAAAAACAAAAAATTATCAGAAATACGGTATCATGAGCTCCCTGGAAGACAGTATCTCCTAAATAATCCTAGACACATATTTTCGAACCCTCGTATAGTCATGTACCTATGCCCATGTTTCACTATCGTCCCCCCACTCCCCCCTGCTGTGTTTTGCGAATGTATCCCACTCTACCCAATACCCATTGTAGTAACTACACCATTCGTTACTTTTCTAACTCTTTTCTTTTCATATAGATTATTGTTTATATCCTATACACATTTTCATTTCTGTTGAATCAATTAAATTGTGATTTTTTTTTATTGGAATGATTTTATGTCTTTGTTTCTTCCAGATGCTTTTTCGTCCTTTTATTCATGGATTCTATACCAATTATAATGTTAAAAAGCAATAGTAAGCAAAAATAGAGTATTAACTGTATAACTAATACGATTTTTTCATTGAACAGTCTTTTTTTATCGTCATGTAATGGAAGTTATGAAATAATTATATTGTATTTATGTTAGGTGTTTTGCAGTTTAAAATCAACAGGAGGTATATGTTTGAATTAAACCTAAAAAATAGTGCAAATAGGAATTTAATTCATATAATTATCGTTCTCCAATTCTATTGCCTCCTTCCCTCTTATAACAGTAAAAAGTTAATGAGGTCATTACGTCATCTTTTCACCAAATTTTGCTTCTTCAACTTCCACAGTATATTAATCAATTCAATTTCCACAGTATTAATAACTTTTACATTACAACGATATTCCATCTGTAAAAATTCAAGCGATTTTACCCCTTTAGTGTTATTTAATTATTTTTCAAATCAAATACATTATATATTTGCCATATGGCAGTGATTTGCTTGGTGAGTCCATTTTTCTAGTTTTAACATAGTTATTGTAATAAAAACTCTCTTTTGTAAATAACCTGTCTTTAAGCTTGACAGTGATACTGTATTTAGAAAGTCAAATTTCAAATATTTTAATAATATATAAACAGACGAAGCCTTCTTATTAATTCTCGCCAAGTCGCCATCATAGGATTCGATCTCTACTTGCAGCAGAACTAGCAAAACTGGGTTATGAAACCTACGAAGAAATATCTTGCCTTTCCGAAACAGGATTCATTAAGCGAATCGATATTATTGCGTTTAAGCCAGGTAATAAAAAAGATTATATTAATCTCAACCCAACCATACGTTTTTAATCGACTACTCATCAGTCAGAAGAAGTAGATCAGAAGAAAAAGTTTTATTACGAACCTGTTGTACCATTTTTCAAATATAAATACCATCTTAACGTAATTGAAGTAATTGGTTTGCTCATTGGAGGAAGAGGAACCATCATTAGTTTCGTCATAGAACATTTCATCAAGAAATTCAACATCCCAAAGCATTTTATTATCAACGTTGCATTATCTGTTTTGAGAGATTCCATCCACATCTTGCAGAACAACTTATATCACCAAGAGAAGAAACATTAAAATACTTATTGCAAAATAATTGTCTGTTATACTGAGTGTTTTGGCTATTTATGTTGAGAAACAGTGTGTAAACAAACACACACACACACACACACACACACATATATATATATATATATATATACTAACGAAACAGGCTATGAAAATTTGCTTAAAAACGCATTTTCTATCATAGGACTGTGAGATTGTAAAATACATTTTAACATTCGAAAAATGTTGTATGTCGGTTTTTCCTGATATACATACTTATTAAGTACAGCATTTCCTTTCTGTTTATTTTATCCCTTATTTTACGTTTATCAGTTCTCATGTGTTATTAAAGGAATAATGCATGCACAATCACACAGACTAAATCTCTGTTTGCTTGAACTGCTGCTTTCTCCTCTGACTGAATTGTAAGGATACAGCTGTTGGAGTCTTATATTCGTTTGATAATATAAGGGGTCAGGACAAATTCTTTCCTATTAGTGATTAGAAATTATATTTAACTTTCCTACATAAATCTTTATTACTTCCAATATTTACACTACAAACATCAATGCTTATTTCTTACTAAATTAGTTCATCAGATGTTCATGATGTCAAAAGATTGACGTCAAACAAATTGAAAAAATAATATTATCCAATGGTGGAAGAAGTATGCAAATAAAGCAGAAGCGATTTGCAAATAACATAAAATATTAATCATTAAAGGCATATGAAACACGGAAGTATCGGAAAACACTTATTACAAAAAAAGAACTTTGAACAGTAACAGCTGCTGCAATATCTCATGCTTAACCTACATTTACATTCACAAAACAATAAAGAGAGATGAGAGAAAAAAAATAGCATGTTTGAAACACGCTTTATTAATTTATTAAAAATTAGCAACCTTCCAGAGTTGTCAATGGTACTTTCTTAAAGAAATAATTTTACGACCTCAATGTCGCTGATAATAAACGCAAACTGCACAAACTTCAAAACTATATATCTTCGTAGGAAAAAAGATTGAAAGTTTTTCAAAAGAATTCTGATAACTATAAGGAATTCGCTTTCTTTGAATTTAGAAATACAAAGGTACCATTAACAAAGCGTCAGGATATTTCTCAGCTCCATTTAGATGTTCAGTTACAGTATTTCTACCATTACTTCATTCTTCAACTGTTCAATATCTTCAGGGTTTTTAAGGGAAGGTATTTCAGATTCTGGTATAAAAATGATTGTATTAATTCACATTTACTTTTATGACAGTTTGTGCTTGGAAGAAAAATAATAAGTCTATATACACAATGTATATATGTATCATATTTCATTATCAATCTGCTTATACATGACATTTTTTTCATCTTTGATCCTAAAAAAATATCCAGCCTTGACTTCTGCCCTCATTGAAATTATATATACACAATCTTCATGACATCAGTAAAACTATTTGAGATAATGTCATTCCAAATATCATTTTCATTTATTAGATATGTACATATATATTAATTTAATGGAAAAATCACAAAAATCGAGATCGTAGAAACAGAACGTTAAATTTAAAATTTGCTTATAACATATAATGTTTACCATAAAATGGGGAAAACATGCAGCTATATTCTGCAAGATAAAAAAATATTAGGAATTTTCTAGAAACGTATAATGTGTCGTATGATTATTAATTACAGTTTTTATATTCGAATGATTACGACATTAATATATTTTTTTCGTTTCTTTGCTTATGTTATCGCATGTTGTAAATATTGTACTGAATCAAGAATATGTACTGGTAAAGCTCTTGAATCATTTTTAAAGAACATTGTAATTGTGATTAACACATATTTTGAATATCATAAATGACATTTAGTAATGGTCTCTAAAACTACAACGATCATTTGTATTTTGCTTATACTTTTTAATCTTATTTCTAATGAAAACTTAAGAAAGATCTACTATTGGTAAATTTTATGAAATATAATGAGAAGCGAGGGTACACATTTCGAATTAATATGAAACATTTTTCGGTAGCTCTAATTCACTTGAGTTTTAATATGAAACTAGAATATCTCAGTTATTTACGCATTTGAAATTTTATATAAACACTAATAAAAGAATAGTTCCATACATTCTTTAGTTTTCCACGCCTTCATAACTCATAAGCAAATAAATATGTATACCACTGGTAGGAATTAACAGTAAATATCAAAAGCTGGTGTTAATATATTACAGTACAATCCATGGGTTATGTTGTGTCGTTGTCTTACAGTTTAGTTAACTTTCTGTAATATGTGAAAATTGTCAACATCGAGGTTCATAAATAATTTATCAGTGCTATGTCATAAAAAATTCAACAAGTATATTTACGTAGAGAAGCTCCTTTCTTTTGATTATTAATCTAAGAGAATATGTTTATAGCAGCACTATCTTATTGATCAAGCATGTTGTTGTTTTGTTAGTAATTTTTTACTGATTCTGTTTAATTGATTGCTTTTATATAGCTTATGTCTGGTTGTTAACCCATCCAATAATATTATAATCAAGATAGTATTAATTTTGAAATCATACATCATAAACATACAGTATCCTGCATAGCATAAACTGAGAATAAAAATATTTAAATTTATAATAGTGATAGTGTGAACAGTTGAGGAAATATTATTTATTAAATGAAATTCCTTCCTCTCATTGTTTCAGTCAGACGTGACCATAATCAGATATAACAGCATCATTTTTACACCTTCAATTCGTATCAAAATTATACTCCGTTCATCTCATATTTGCACCATTACAATACAATACATTACATACTAAATTCATCTCTGATATTGTAAAATCAAGTTTCCACTTCAAATCGCTTCCCATCTCTTAAAATCTCAGAATAAGATATGGCATCAACTTTGGTATTTGTTGGTGTTTAGAAAATAATAATAAATGCATGTGCTTTACTAGAGTGTACTATACTTACGATATGCAATAGTTTCTCGTAGATGACATTGAATTCAATATACAGAGTGACAATTAAGTAATAGCCCACACGTTGAACGTTCAGAAAACGTTATGTACTGAAGATACATATACTAATAATGGCTTACATGAAAGAGGACAAATGTAAAATATTATTTTGAGATATCATATGCCTTCAAATTGCTAACCGTTCTTCCGGAATTTTTATTGACAGCGCCTAAGGAAAATGCGCCAATTCACCCGACTAATGTTTTGCAATATAAAAATTTAATTGTAAAGATACAGGTTTGAAATTGCTAAGTAAATTATTTCCAATACATGATAAACCACTAGTAAATTTCGAAAAAAATATTCAATAGGTTTAATTGCAGTTTTTTTTCTTCAAATGACGTTATTATTTTTTCCTATTCTGCAAGACAAACTTGAACATAAAGGTCACACAGTAAAACTACTAAATGAATATATTTTATATTGGGAGAACTAGTTTATAATTAAATATATTTAAAGACAGTACTAAATTTGGAATTTTTAGACCTGTATCTTTAAAATTGAAATTTTGATGACTGCTTAAGGGTATATGAATTATTGAAGCATTTTCTTTAGACACTGTCGTCAGAATTAGCGCAATGATGGTTAACAATTTGAAGGCATAATATGATACAGTATCTTAAAATAATTTTACATTTGCTCTCTGTTATTTTAGCTGTAAATCGTATCTGTATCTTCGTTAAATCTATTTTATAAATGTTCAAAGTATGGGCTATTACCGGTACTTAATTATCACCCTATAAATTACATAAACCTTTCAAATAGCTTACATTATTTTGTGCAATTTCTTTTATTAATTCTGAAAACGTAAACCGCTATACACGGTGGTTGTACATTATTATATAACAACACTTGAACTGAAGTAATAAGTCGTATCAGCAGAAACCATGTGGGAAAAGTATTTTCTTAGAATAAAGTTTTGATTTGAGGCCAAAGAACTCTGTACTCCTCCTCCACACTCTACCTCCTCCTATCTTTTCTTAGTGTCAACCACATCACAAAATCATATATACTATACACACAGAGTATACAGATTGAAGAAACTCTGGGACTAAATTAGTTTAATGTTGCAAAATTCATTTTCGATGATGACAGCAACTTGAATGAATGAATGAAATCTACATTTAGCTCATGACACAATGTATCCTTATATGAAGCTGCGAGTTACTTCAAAAGGCGAAGGAGTTTGCTTTGGTTCCGGTTATACTTATTTTCCTATAGTTTCTACGGCTCACTTAAAACTGCCATAAAGCCATCATAAGTGTCACCATTTACAAATACAATAAACTGTAAGATTTTATTTCTTATATAATTTCACTTCCAGTTTTAATATAAGACTTTTTTCACTAAGCAAGCACTTATGTCATAATAACACTAAAGTCTTTTGATGCACGTATTGAGTATTTGCATAGTTTATAAAATTTTAGTTATGTAGTTAGAAGTCTGATACTTTTTTTTATTATTCTTTATATATGATACAAATGTAAAGTATTCTCCAAAATTGTTGAAAAATTCGTCCAATACTTTCCAAGCAATTTTCCATAACTAATAATTCCTATTAGCAATTAGTATATTAAAAATTTTCTTTTAATTAATAGTAATGATTCCTTGTTTAAAACAAGCGCAATACAAAATATCATAATTCTATATAATACGTTTTCGAATGAAATATTCAGGTCCGATTATGAGCTTCACAATTAAAATTTTTGCAATTTTTGTGCAAAAATTTGTAACCTTTTGAAATCGTTAATGAACGGTCTTTCAATTCCATTTATAACAAATACATACATGCTGTATGAATTTAGTGCTTGTTTACACAAAAAAGTCAAACTGAAAGTGTCTTTTTTCTCTTATAAAAAGTCGAAACATTTCTTTATCTCTTATGAATCAGATTATAATGTTAAGCTATTATATTTTATAACTATGTCAAAAGTATTCTAAAAATAAGGCGTACTTTATGAATACGACGAAACAGCAGTCGAAAGAATGTATTATACTTCGTTTAATCTAAAAAATAACAACTTTCTCTTTGTTGTTATTTTTGAAGCACATACAAAAATGTTTACGACTCGCAGAAAGTCCAACAGTATTCATGAATGAATGGAAATCAGAGAATAACAACAAGGTCGAACAGAAATGTGCGATTTCTTTACGCTAAAGCGGCGAAACGCAATATCGGCCTATGGCCAAATGTTCTATTACAAATACATCTGTTTTCGTCTGTTTTATTTTCATAAGAGTTGATGTACAAAATATCACTCTTCCTTCAACTTATTGGGCCAGTCTTGAACTTTTAATACGATAGCCTTTTTGTCACAATGTTTGTAATCAATAGAGATTAAAATTAAATCATTGATAATGAAGTAATGCCAAAAATTAATTAGGAATTTCTCTTAATGTTGTATGTATATATTATTTGAGACTTATCTGCAGTATATTAAAAAAAACTTCAAAATATCTGACACATGAAATAAATTGAGATCTTGAAATGTCTCCTGCCTTCGGGAAACATCTTTTAGTTGATTGCGTGGGTGGACAACATGAATTAAACATTTTATAAATGATACACTTTCTCAATCAGACTGACCCAAAACAAAAACAAATATGATAATAAATTATGTATAGTTTACGTTAGAGCTTTGGAATATAAAAATTATTTTTCTTTATACACCTGTTTCCATTCTACTGTACTTCACTCCATGAGTTACTTTTTGGAAAATTGCAATATCTTGTAATATGAAATATCATAAGAATCAATATCAGTAGTTCACTATAGTTTTTATAGTACTATTTCTAAAAATTAGGCATTATACATACAAAAAATGTGTAAAATAATATTAACTTTTGAAATATATCAATGAGAGAAATCATTTCTCGAATTCTCACATGGAATATTCACCTGCTCATTTTAAAGTATTGCTATTTTCAGCAATAATTTTATTAATTTGGAAAATAAATTCCAAATATATTACTTGCATATTTATAAATAAAAAAAGTTGACAGCACAGTCAATCTGGTATAGGAAACCATTAACAATACTTCAGATGTTCTCATTTCCGCTTATTATTTATGTCTCCGTCAATCCATTCAAGAAGAGAGCCATATCTCTCCCTGTCACAACAGTGCTGCTAGAATGTCGGTTGAATTAAGAACTATATTCTCGACCTATTCCCCATTTACTTCCATTATAAATTCTCGACCTAAATCCTAAACGTTTTTTTGGCTACCTTGCAGGATACCAATCTTTTCAAACGAGAAAACTCAAGAAATTGAATTTCATTTCAAATATAAGTTTTTGGGTTTGCAAACGCGTGGAGTGTGACAATAAATGTTTTATATGACTTTTCTCTGCAGTGTTTCTTTAGATATACGCTGAAGGTTGCAAATTTTCTGGTAAAGTTAATTTCCTCGCAGTTTCTCATTACTTTATTAAAGAGTAAAGTACAAAAATGCATTTGCTTAGAATTTTTTTTTTAAATGTATTCATATTAAATTTGATATTGAATGAATATAATTATTTTTATAGTCTGAGACCGTTATAAATATAGTTATAACCTTTCTCGTTCTGAGTTTGTCGCAGATTACTCTTAACTTATATACTTTTCAGCTTAAAAATTTAATTTACCTTTCTAAATAATGAACCGGATATTAGTAATCGTATTCCGAGAATGTCTCCAGACGTGGCAAGTTTCATTAATCACTGCCTCTTGGAAATTCAAAACAAAATATTTAAAGTTCATTCACTTATTCAAGCAAGGCATTTTGCATTCTGTCTGTCTTTATAAGAGTTGAGGAGACTGATAAATCGATATTCCTGTAAAGTGTAAAAAGTCGCCGATTTATCATTTTTAGATGTGATCGCAAGTTCGCAACAAAAAGTGGAAGCATCGTTTGTCTTCACCCTGTCTGTTTGTCAATCCGTTCGTCAAATAAAACAGTTCCTAAACGGCTGACGATACAGACATACGATATTTTTATTTTATAATTGACACATATGGAGTCGGTAAATCCGGTAACAGTAATTATCTAGTACAAAACCAAATATTTATTCGAAGAGTAATATTATCCTCATTCCAAAGTGAAGAGAGTAATTGTTTCTTGTGTTCCCTCGCTGTCAGTCACCTAGCAACAACTGATATTATTCATCATGTATATTAAATAACTATATTAAGATAATTATATAAATTTAAAACACAATGCTCGAAAGGAAAATCAAACAAAGAGGAATAAGGAAATAGTAAAATTTTCGTGTAGTAATGCTGCCGGAAGGAAATTCCAGAGTGATTATTCTATACATTAAAACTCTAGTAGCTTGTCATTTTACTTGTTCTAATACATGTTCGAGTCAACAATATTAGTTTAATATTATCATAGATTTCATAATCTCTTGTATCTTATTAATTTCCATTTTATTAATATCTAATCGCATGAGAGTTCATCAAGTAAAAATGTAACCTTTAACCTTTCAGTTGGATGCTGTGTTCAGTTAAGTTCCTCATTAATAATGAAAAGTAGTCTATGGTGTGTCTAAGATGAATAGCCATTCCATTACTTAATTATGTCTAACGCCGTCTTGATAACATTTTTTTGTACTAATAACGTGCAATATTATTAAAATATTAATTTTTAATAATATGAAATAGAAGCGATAAAATAAAAGGTCAAATAAGTTGCATTATTTTATTATTTGAATTGATCTCTTTCATCTTGATAATATTATGATGATGCTGGATTGATAAAAATTATTTAAAAAACTAATCTTTTACATTTTATATAATTATATTTATGTGATGTAACATAATTATTGCCATGTATTCTCGCACGTTCTGTTTCCTACAAAATCATGCGTAAATTATAATGATATAAATAAGTATACTGTCATTATGTGTGGTGTAAATTTTTCTCTATGGATACAGGGTATTGTTCTTTATTTATACAGCAGAAAAATGCTACTTATCTCTTTTTACCGAGAAAAAAAAAGACTTATGGAACGATCAAGTCTGTCCGTCCCCTCACCTTATCTCTGCAACCGCTTGTCCGATTTTGAGCAAATTTTCAGGATGTATATAGTGCATAGCCCAGCATATTCACAATTTCGTTAAGATCCACTAGGTTTCGGATTTGGTGTCGTCATCTTCACGAACCTTTCATGTTTCATTGACTATCTCCCGAATCTCTTGGCGAATTTTAACCAAAATTTCTTCAGGATCTTAATATATAGTAGTATCTTGCAAAAAAAGAGTTCCACATTTGGAATTTCCAAACTTAAAAAAAAGTAAGATATCATAAAAAAAAAATCGAAATGCCGAAGTTATTTTCCAGGGGAAGTAATTTCCTTTTTTTTTGTATCAGTATGAAACTGAACCAGTACAGTAATGTAGGGTTTCACTTTTTTTATTTTAAACATCTCGTATATAAAAATAATGGAGAAAGTAGTTTCTTTTTCTTTCCGAATTGAGCTCTCCATTACTGGCCTAACTGTAGTGTAATATTGCGGTACAACCAGACCGTTAATAGTTTAGCAACAAATATAAAATAAAATACGAGTAAGAAAAGAAATCGAAGAGAAAGTATTTGCATTTTGATCAAATAACTCAACTGCCACAAAGTTTTGTTTTGATACATCCTACTGTCTTACACCATGAACGACTGGCTAAGTTAACGTAACTAACTAAGTCTACACCAGCTAAGTTAACGTAGAAGTAGCATTTCATGAACATAATAAATAAAGTTAATTTTCATTTATTTATTTAAAATAAATATGATTACTCATGTTATATTAATTATGATATTTGCATAGGCCTATATATGCTGAAATTCGACTCGTTTGTTACGTTTTCATGTGTTATTTAACAAACTGATTATAATATTACAACATTGAACAATGTATAATTGATTTCTACGCGGTATTGTAAAATAATTTTAGCACAGTTTAATCTCATATTATTTTGGCCAAGATACGATATGTGATTTTTCCATTTAATAAGACTTAGTCACAGTCATAGATCATACACCAAGTCTTTTTCTAAATATAAATTGTCCTATGTACTATGCCGTTTTTCTTCTATAACAAAAATATCGCAACACCTTTTTTTTTGCAAGCATTATAATGAATGTTTCTCGTGTAGTTATGAAAAAGTAGTTAAATTTATTGCTACACCGCAAACATAGAAATTTTATGTCACTCGGCTAATACAATAATACTCAATATTATATTTCATTGCCATTCATGTTTCAGTAGTTAAATTTTTCACACTAAATCAGCTTCACATTACTTGTTTTGCTAACAAGATTACCCTGACTGCAAAATTACATACTTCATTTATTTTTATTAGTTATAAATAATAGGAAAATTAGGTACTTTTGAAGTAATTCAGTTAATTAACCGATATTAACCTAAAAAATACAGTGTAATTCGAAGCAAAATGTTCTTATTAAAAATAATGTTCTTATTTTCTGAGAGTTAATAACAGTGAAGCTATAAAAGTGCTTAATTATATAGTATAGTTGGAAAGTACATTCCTTATTAACATTAGCAAAGTAAGTATATAGGTTATGTTCATCATAATACGAAAAGTTTTTAATGTAATGAAAATTAACAAAGTATAATAAATATACTGTAGATTTTTCAGGAGTGGAAATGTCGAAATGACCTACTTACTCTACGAATATAAAAAAAATGATATATTATTTGATAACATATCAATATTATCAAACAATCTTACCAAAAAAAAATTGTACGTATTTATTAAAGTGTGGATATACTAATATTCTTCAGTCTATTGTTATGATATCGAAACTAATGGATCACAAATAATACAGTAACAATAAAGTACGTCTAATAGATTATTCCTTCACATCTCACGATGTTAGGATATAATATTTCATTCCTTGGTTGCGCTGCTATAATCGATATGAATGTTACCAAGTTAGAGTATCCTGACAGTTAGAGCACCAACCACAGTAACGAGCTACTGATAACAATTTACCAAATTTTTCTAATACGATTGATTATATTATTTAATAATGTAATGGATGTATCAGGGTGAAAAATATAACCCACACTTTGAACTTTCATAAAACTTTATGTACTGAAGAAGCAGATACTATTTATGACTTAAATGAAAGAAAACAAAAGTAAAATTATTTTGAGATATCTTATGCCTTCTCATTGTTAACAGTTCTTGAGCAATCCCTGATGACACCGTCTAAAGAAAATGCGCCCAATTTATACTACTAATTCTGCCATCAAAAAAATTTTTTTTTTAAAGATACCGGTCTGAAAATTCCAAGTATAGTACTTCCATTACATGTAATCCACTACCAAAAAAATCGAAAAAATTCTTTCAGTAGCTTTCATGCAACGATTTTTTCAATGAAGACATTTTTTCTTATTCTGTAAGACAAACTTGAAGATTTCTCATTCCTGTGTTAAAAGATAGGAAAATCGTTATATCCGAAAAAGGTCATATAGTAAAACTATACTGAACGAATATTTTTGATATTTTGAGAACTTCTTTATATTTAATGAAAGTACTAAATTTGGAATTTTCAGACCTGTATCTTTAAAATTCAAATTTTGAAGACTGCTGCTTAGTGTATGAATTATTATTGCATTTTCTTTAGACGCTATCGTCAGAAATTGCACAATAATAGTTAACAATTATCTCAAAATAATTTGAGATTTGTTCTCCCGAATTTAAGCTATAAATCGTATTTGTATTTTCATTAAATCTATTTTTATAAACATTCAGAGTGTGGGCTATTACTTAATTGTCACCCTGTGGTTTCAAAATCGGTATTTTTTTTTATTCCACTCTGAAATTCTGAATCTACATCAATATAAGATAACTGAATAATAATTCAGTAACATTTTGTTCTTTTGTAGTTGAGAGTGAAAAATAACTTTTGAGTTTAACACTGTTCTTATAAGTCGATGATGATACTTTTACTTTTATTTGTGTGTTATAGAAATGTAGAACATTAAGACAGCAATGTTCCCATGGAGTAAACCAAAGACTTCTTCCTCTTATTTATAGTAAACCAGTATTATTTCCTCTCCCAATATTGTATAGATTCCAACAAAAGTAATTTGACAATTCGCCAATTGCGCGAAAAGCGATCCTGGTGGTTGAACTAATCCAAAATGGCGTACGATGGGATAAAGAAAGCCAGGGTATACTTGATGGTCGGTGGTGGAGCGCAGGGGGTACGATCCCTCCGCCATTTTTGTTCTTACTTCTTTCTGCTTTTCTATGGTGTAGTATGTGTAGATTTCTTAGTTCTAGTAATTTTTCACTATAATTTTCTCTTAACTGGCTAATTTAAACGTCAGAACAACTTTTCACCTTTTTTGATAATTTTCTATGTGTTCTACCAAAAATTTTTTTTTTTCTTGAAAACTTTCTATATACAAACTACTTCTCATTTTGTCAATATGTATAGCTACAATATCCGATATGTAACGTCTACGGTTCAGAAAAAGTTTAGTTTTCTCAGATCACTGTATAGTTCCTATGCACAGCATAGCAGACTTTGAACAAAAATGGCCGTCCCATAAGAAGAACGGAGGGATCGTACCCCCTGCGCTCTACCGGTCATCAAGTGTACCCTGAAGGGAGGGTCAGGAGATTTGTACCCCAGTCGAACACAAAATATTTTCGTAATGTAAAACCTTTTCAGTAATGAAACAAGCAGAAAATTATTTCCCCCGGAAAAAATGGAAGCCTTAATTTTGAATTTCAATATTTTTGGATGGCACCGTATCTTACTATTCTTAGAAATAAATCCGTAACAATGTACGGAGCAATAAAGAATTGAAAAAAAAAAATGGAAATTACACATCCTAAACTAGTTTTACGGGATATTATACTACTAGGGGTATTTTTTTCCAGCGGGAAGCCATTTTTTCCAACACAACTTATCGGTCTCTTGGAAAAGCGAGGACAATAGAGAACAAAGAAAGTAAAATGGGATGTGTGTGTTGGAAAAGATGGCTTCCTGCTGGAAAAAATACAGGTTTAAGATCCCGAAATTTGTTTCAAATCCTACTAGCCTAATATATATTAAAGGGGTATTTTTTTCCTGCTGCACAGCCATCTTTTCCAACACAGCTTATCGGTCTCTTGGGAAAGCGAGTAGAATAGAGAGCAAAGAAAGTAAAATGGGATGTGTGTGTTGGAAAAGATGGCTTCCTGCTGGAAAAAAATACAGGTTTAAGATTTGGTTAAAATCCGTCAAGTGGTTCCGAAGATATCCAATGAAACATGAAAATACTCTGAAGATGAAACCCGTAAATCCGAAACCTAGGTAGATTTGGACTGATTTCCGAATATGCTGAGGTTATGCCGAGCCTGAAAATTTGGTCAAAATCAGACGAGCGGTTACAGAGATAAGGGGGGGGGGTGGACGGACAGACATGATCGTCCTACAAGCCTTTTTTTTTCTTCGGAAAATTAAGGCGAAAAAGCAAAAATTTCGCGCTCGGATAGTTATACCACTACTTCACTGATCGATTTTTTCGAGTTATAATTTCAATCTGTATACACATATACTAATGACAGTGAAAATTAATTTTACGAAATGATATAATCATACAATATACTGTCTTATATTTTTGGGGATAACCCTAAAGGGTCATGTGATTCCTAACTTTTACATGACCCTTCCTGCTGTAAAACAATTATTGTCCTGACATACAGACTATAAACATTTACATTATGAGATAGAAAGTATGATTGACATAGCAGAACACAAATATCATTTCAGAGGAATTATTTATTTCAGTATAAAAACTAAAAATATATCATGTTGATGATTTTTTTAATATTTTCAAATTTTATTCAGTTTGAAGAAATACCAATGATTGTTAGAAAATCAGAAAAAAATACTCCATTTTCCAAACAGAAACTACTAGGCCTACACTGCATCAGTACACAATAAATTCGATATTCTCAACTATTTATGAAAAACTGTTTACACATTTATTATTTCTCAATTTTTTTAACAACATCTAACAAAAACGTATGAGAATTAGCCATTTCTTTCAGTTTTTCCCAACCGGCTGTTTTCGTAATGATAGCTTGTCTGTATGTACGCATAAAACGAAAACATTTATCGTAAATTTGTTTCGCATTGATCATTCCACTTTTTATCAAATAATCACAAACATTTTTCGTGTTCATCGTCTTTATAATAACTGTCTCACAAATTGCATAGAGGCCGGTGACATCGTACTTATCCGCAAGTAACAGCAAATCAGCGGCCATTTTTGAAATATCGGGACAAATTCCAGTGTAGATGTATTGTAACATTTGTTCGAACACTTTTGGCGAATCGTCTGGTAAATTAACGATGTTCTCGACTTTTTCTCGCATACTACAACTGAACATCGCTTTAAAAAACGTCGATCGAGCTGATAAAATGCATTTATGAGCAACGAAAACTTTTTTTTCT
>JAQIWE010001355.1:0-16194 GCA_034698565.1 Campodea plusiochaeta
ATGACTGGGGCTTCAAAAGACTTCTTAAAAGGGGTTGGAATCATGTCTTCTGTAAAACGACTAAGATTATTAAATATTTTGACAGCCAACAAGTGACGACATGGCAATGCAAAGTTGTTGTATAAAGAGAAGGAACATTCTTTGAAATCTAAAGAAACAAAATAATTTTTACCATCTTTTCTGCTCCTGTAGATAATATGACTTCATGAGTCGTCAAATGCTTTCATACAATAGCGTCGAAAATTAATATTAATATTAACAGAGAGAGAGAGAGAGGGAGTTTTGAATTTAAAAATACAGCTTTTGACATAATAATATTCGCCCGTTGCATTCGCCCCCTTCATCTCGACCTCCGAGTAAACTCGGAGACTAGTTGAAGCTCAGCAAATCCAACGGACGAACATCTCTCAAATTTAATTTTTACATTTATAAATTTATCTTCAGTGTACCAGTTTTCGAAAGGATAATTTAGATGAGAAAATCAGCAATCTTACAGTCCGTTATGATAACTTGTAGTTTGAAGTATGACATTTTAAGGTCCGTTATGCAGTTTGAAGCCTGTTGAAGTACGATATCTTAAAGTCCGTTATGATGTTTGGAACCTTTTCTTTAGCGTGAATTGATATACAGTATAACTTTATTTTATACTGGTTTTCTATTTATCACACCCCTTACTTCGGTATGTAGTGCTTTCTTAAAATGCGTTATGACGGTATTGAGACTATTGACTTTCCCAAATTCTAGTGGAGGGAATGTCGCTGCTGCTTGTCCAAACTTAAAATTTTGTTATGTTTTCGCGAAACTCTGACTTAATTATTAGTGTCAGGAACTTTTCTTCGTTACATAGAGACTATAAATGCTACGTAATTGGTTGATTCGAACGTAGTTCTACGTTATGAACGTTATGAACAAAGGGAATAGGCAGCAGAGTTGTGTATTTACAGAAGGGTAATTTCGAGCTCTTCGTCGAACTCGAACACTGGGGTGTCTGGAGAAGGAACAGGGGAATTGGTTATGTTTGGCGAGTTTCCAGAAATCAGGGGGTCGTGTGACTGGTTGATGGTAGGGAGGCCTGCTGGATCTACTAGGTCCTACGTAGGGGATATAAGATTTTCGAGACTTTCAGCTGGAGAGGTGGAATCGAGACAAAGGGGGTCAGACTCTTGTATTTCAGTGCGAATACTGGTGGAGTTCCCAGGGACTACGATTACCGATCATATAGGGTGGATCCGTGGATGACAGGGTCTCCTCGTATCTAGGGTTTTCGATAGCCATGCTGAGAGTTTCCGGCTGCATCCCTAGTCCAGAGCTTATCAGACTGGTCCAAAACAATCTCCGGTATTCATGACTGAGAATAGTTGTGCCTCTGCTGGATGCTCGTCTTTCAATCTCCTCAATGAATTTCTGAAATAAATATATATAAAGAAAACTATGTACTCAGGAAATATATTTTTAGAACAGATATTAAGTATATACATTATTACCATTTCTACATATTACTGTTATTTGTAATAATAGCTTTGAGTCTGTAAATTTAATCTTATTTAATATTTATTGTAAATTTTAACCCTTTATATTTAATAATTTTGTAATTTTGTAAGTATTTAATTAATATGCCATTTTAACTGCGGATTCAATTTTAACTTGTATATATCTGATGCTTGTAGCTAATTTTGTATTTTAATAAATCGCCCTTTTGGGAATTTGTGCAGTTATGTATTGAAACTTCTGAATCTTATTCTTCCTTATTCCCTGATGGAAATCTTCTTTGCATGGAAAAATGGTGAAGTCTATACGATTCAAAATATGCGTTCTTTTAAATATTATACGCTCAGTTTCCGTTCTGCATGCAAGGATTGTGGGAAGTATATTTCAGGAAAGAGATTATGTAAGGGGGTAAGGTAGCTAGAAACCAAATTGAATTTGGTGGGCGGAGAACGGTACGTAGAAACCGAGGAGAGAAAGATTTGACATAAATTTGAAAACCTGTCCAGAACCTTTGCAGGTGTGTAATTTACACTCTTTTACAAAGAAACCCTTTCTGTTTGATTATTTTAGTTCGAGAGAAATTTATTCAGTTACACAAATTTTAATTGACATTTATAATTTTAGTTTTCACAGCAAAACTCATACTTATGTTTTGACAGTCAATTATGAATAAGAACAGTAATACTTGTAAATCAGTTTACGGATAAATACGATCGTTACTTACGATAAGAGAGTACTGAAATAATTTTCCTAGACAATGAAATATTAAACAATAGTTCTACTCACATATAAAATGATGTCTTCAATGGGAAGAAATGCACACAAGATGAAACCGACCTGCGCCCGTTTTTCAACTTTAAAGTCGAAAATTCAAGCTGTGTTTTATTGAAATTGAATTTGAATATTTAATCGAGATTATGTAATTTTTAAATATTTACTGTAGAAATGTTTAAATTAAAGTATTCAATTGAGCCAAATAAAGTTTGAAACAAACTCACAAAATTTGTAAGTTTGAAAACAAACTGGAAATATTCTAAGATAAAACCGTATCAGAGAAAGTTGTTCAAAGAAACAAGTCTTTTACCATGTAAAGTAACAAAGTGTCAGCAGAGAAATCAGAGTGGGACCGGAACCCTTAATATTTAAGAAAAGCTTGAATTTGCGAAAACCGAATGGGCTGAAATCCGAGTGCAGGCCTCTTTTATAGCCTGACACTCAAACGCGTATGAATACACCGCGGGATGCTCCTTTTGGAGTACTATTTTCTTAGGCTGCTTCATTCCGAAACTCTTTTGCTTCTGTGTCAACTAAGGTGAGAGAAAAAGAGGGAGAGCAGGGACTGCAACGTCCAGAGTATTGATTCAATTCTTTTGTCGCATTGAGAGAATGTTTTAGAAAACAAAGAAAACGAACGTAACTTGTATAATATAATTGGTATAACATCAATGTTATTTAATGTAAATAAAATAAGATTTATGATCCAATTTATATTATTACGTACTCGTTTCTCTATTATTTAAAATAACATTTACCAAAAAAAAAATTTTTTATCACGGGTTTTAATTCTTAGACATCTGGTACCTCTACTATGAAATACACCCTGCTTCCCTGCGAGCCAAGAAAGTGTTGCTAAGTGTACCCACGGTTTGATCATGGGCGGGAGAGAGAACCCGCCCTGCACAAAACGTGTATTACTCCTCTTTTCGGATTTCGAAAGGAAACAGCCAACTGACACTAGCATGTGCGCATGCGATAACATATTAGAAGGGTAGTATGAATAATATCAAATTGGAAAGTTAAGGAAATTTTAGATGTACTGATTTAGATATAGGGCCATCTATGTAAATTGTTATATTGCATTATTAGTAATTCAATATTATTCATAATATAGCAAACGAGAAATATCATTGTAATAACCACATATAATTCCAACATTATCTCAAGTAAATTATGTCAAGGTATCACTCACGAGGGATTCAGAACAAATCGCATACATAAGTACATCAAAACAAGAAAGAAATGTAATAGTTCAGGAAATAATTATATCACAGTCAAATCGAAATGCATACACTCAAGTTTTAATTGTTGATAAAGTTCAATGTTGGTGAGAAACAAAACATAAATACACAATATACGTTTTGTAGCGTATAGTGCTAAGGTTGTAATAAAATTGAAGAAAACTCGAAGAGGGAATAGATGTGTTCAAATGTCTTTGGGATTATTAAACGAAACGGGGGGAACGTATATCGAAACAAGGGCAAGAGTTTTGAAGTAACTGTTGGTTGTCTTCATTGTAAATGATGTTCGGAAATCGGATTGCAGGGATGATGTGCTGATCGTGTATGCATGATGTTCAAAGCCGTATAACATCTCATAATGCGTTAATATATCCAAGGTGCAGAAAGATGTTGTTGCTTAGTTGATGTGTGTATGCATATGTCCATAAGCACATCCCACAAAATATAACTTCCCATACCTTGAAGAAAAAACTGTTACTAATCAGGTCAAAACACAAACATATCAATTTTATACTATGTAATTATGATTATGATGTAAAGTACAACAACTTGTACTGAGTAATAATACCAGTCTAAATATAACAGGATATTGACAAATTCTGTCATTGACGAAACAGCTATAGTATGTTCCCTTGCATAATGGTCTGAATTACGAAACATAATAATTCAGGTTTCCAGGAGATATTGTCTATATCATACAAAGGAAGTTATATGCGAAAACAATTGATCATGATATCTCTTATTTTTTTTTATTTTCTTTAAAAAATCAAAGGTGTGGTTATCACATGATATATAGCAAAGACGTGAGAAATGTGAGCGAGCAAAAACAGATGCTGCAACACAATATATTCTTAAATAACTATGTATCATTATTTTATATTAGTCAATACTGAAATACAATCTTTGTGTGCATTTAAATGATTTTCCAAATTTGAGAAGACATTACATAACTTCATAATGTTCGAACAATTAATACAATTATACACCATTTTTTAACGGAAACTAATTAATAGTTATATATATATATTATAAATGGGTTACAGTCACAAGTATATTATTTATGATTATTGGGTGTGTTCTGATATCTCAATACCGTTTTGCGTGGATGTGATTATGAATTTACGCTTGTTAATGCGAAGGCTGATAAGTTCATGTAGAGTTCATTGGTTGCATACTAACTAGATTTCAACTATAGCTACAATACTAGAATAATACTTGTGACTATGTCGTCTAAAACTAACATCAAAGTTCAAATGTATGCCCAATAAATATCAGTATGAAAGCACTGTGAATCAGTGTTATATTCATTTATATACGGTTTATGAGAACCCAATTGTATACCAATAATCAAAGTATTAAGGGACTGTGATCCGATTGTCCCATGAAATTGAATAGTGTTGTAATGGAAATGTGAAATGTGCTAAACTGCTAGTAGAGAAAGGTAGGATTGTCACAGTTAGGAAGTAATGGTGAATAGCAAAAAGTTAAATGTATGTTCACATTTATTATGACATGTATCATTTTTGAAAATGTCTAAGAGGGAAACTCAGTCAGAAAACCAAGCTAAAGACTAGTTATTCTAAGCTACATTATCATACAACGTTTATCTACAATACTAATATTCTATGTTTACGTTGTATTTATCATGTAAAACGGATATCATAACTAAGAGGCGAGCTAATTGAGCCTTAAATATTACTAACATATTATTAAATGGAATACTGTCTGCTCTATTACTATAGATACTGAACATATAATTTCGAGTATGTGGTTTACTTATGACGATCAATTAAAAGGGAAATACGAGAGCGTATATGAGGGTCGTTATGGAATTGAAAGGGCTTGCAGTAAATCAGGATTAACGTTCCTTTACAACTGTCATATGCAATCTATCAACAGAAGTTCTGTCAGTGAAAGGTATATTTGTGTTAAATGCTTATCGGGTAATGTAGTACCAAGTATACTATATAAGAAATTATTTATATGGAATAATAAAAGGTAACTCCAAAGGTCAATATTTTTTGAGAAGTAAGGGTAATACTATTTTGACAAAGTATTCTAATGCCATCAATGTAAATTTGTAATGATTTGCTGTGGTTTCCAGCAAAGGATCACAATAGAAAAGGCTAAAGACTGACATCTAGGTTCCAGTACCGGAGCGAGTTATGGATGGACGTCAAACGAACAACGTCAGAGAGTCAAGTTAGAAACTAATTATATTAAGCTATTATCATAAAACAGTTATCTAAAATATTAGGTATATAGCTACGTTATATTATGTATTAAGACTAATTTTATTAATAAGGAACAGGATATTTAGGATCTAGATATTACTAATATATTATTGAATGGAATACTGTGAGATTTATTGGTATAAATACCCAAATGCAAGTTTTACAACAAACGATTGAAATAAATACGAGATCGTATATGAAGGACGATATGGAATTCCAGGTGCATGCAGTAAATCAGGACTGACTTTCGTGTATAACTGTCATTTATAACTGTCAACAGAAGTTCTGTCAGTGAACTTTGCATTTGTGTTGAATCCAAGATCAAGTATACTATATAACGAAAGATTTTGGTGAGATACTAAGGGAATTCCAAATGTTACTAGTCTACGGAATTTCACAAGGTTGGTTTGAAGAAGTTATAACTGTTACAAATCTAACATGCTAATCGTAAATATGTCTGAGTGACTATTATGTATCTTATTTCTAACATGTAATTACACGTGTATATATAAGTCATGTCTCCGTGATAGCTATATTATATCAAAGAGATACAACAAAGTTAGAAATTAAAACGTTGGTGAGAACCAGGTTGCAGTTACACCAACGAGAAATTGCATAAAAGTGTGATGAGCAAATTCCGGTGTGAAAGTTGATGTTCCTAAGAAACGTCAACTCGTACGTACTAAAATAAGCTGTGCTTTATTACCATGCAAGTCCTTGTGGTGAGATGCATGAAAGGAAAAAATAATACATGTTAGTAAATATGATAATTATTTTGAATTTCCATTAAGGGAAATCCTATCATTTTTCTTACTTTAACAACAATACACTCATGTACGACATTTATAATTATTTATTACCTTGTTATAATATTAAAGACTATTAAGGATTATTCAATTGATTACTAAAGGTAATCCAAATCTCTATTTATCTAGTAAACAATGAAACAAAGATTCTAAAATATTAGATCGTATTGTTGGTCTAAGGTATACTTCTCAACTGTAAGATATTCTGAAATCTTGAAAGCGTATATGATTTCAATTACTCACCATAACATCGTATACTAATATCCTAAATAAAGGGTCTCATTTAATTAAAATATTATTATTAAATTACCAAACATGGTTATGCGCATCATTGAGCAATGCTGACCACCATCAAAGCAGACGCTCATGCGCATGATAAGAAAGCGTAATGGCGTGGTGTGTGGATGGTGAAAGAGTGTCTCTCCAGCAAAGTGAAGTTATTTCTGCGAATAATGAAAAATTCATACCGAATAGATGGTTACTAAGTATCAGACAGTTTTATGTAATTGTTGTTCAAAGAATTTTGAAGGAAAACTGCTGATATCATGTGTTCTGTCTATTCGTGTTCATTCAACAAGTGCTTGGCATTGTGATGTCGTAATGGAGGACCCAAAAGAGGTAAGAAATTTCAATATCATCTGCATGTTTACGAGCTGTATAAAACAATGATAATATTTGTCGGTGATTATAAGATTAATACGTGTTAGTGTATGTTACTTTGTATCGCGGAGCACCATCAAAACAACACGCCATATTGGAAAATAATGCCATATGCTGGCGGAGTAACATGTCCCTGTCACGTGATGTTAGACGCCAATCGATACTGCGCTGGCGCACACTATCGATTAGGCGGGAACTCAAATGTTTGCTGGCAATCTGAAAATATAGAGCATAATATTAAACAGTGAAATATAACTAAAAAAAAGGAGATTTTGAATTTACATTATAACTTGAAAGAGAAGTTCAGCCATTAACTAGTGACCGGAATGAGATTTGGGATTAGTTGTATAGTATATATTTGATATCTGCAATCTTTATAGTGTGTCATTGATACTAATGTTATAATTGTTGTTTATTTTACTTATCTATTTATTATTTTTGTTTTTGCTTCATTATGATTGGCCATTTGTCGTACTCGTTATTAGGCAATTAAAGTCTTTACTGAATGATTATTTTGAGCATTTTAAGAAATTCAGTGTACTGTCATAATTGCATTCTAGTTCAAAGTAAAATAATGATGTGTTCATTAAACGTGAAGTACAGTCAGAGAGATCAAATTGTAATGCTTTTCTTCTGATTAGCCAATCTTGCCTAGATATTTTATTTTTATCATTTTTCAACTCTAGGAGTCGGTCACTTAAATTATGTAAGATTTTAGTACCAGCCAGTAGCTCGGTTAATATGTTAAATTTCATTGAGTGATAGTCGTTTTGTACTGCTTTGAATGTTTTGCTTAATTCTATCGTAAGTGAGTCCATTACCTGTTCAAACAATATTTCAGTTGAGCTTGTCAACTGATTATTTAGCGAATCCTGTTTGGTATGAATATTTTCCTTCGTTGCTTGTGTTAGCTTGTCAGAAATTGAATTATCTTTATTGTGCTGCATCTTGGTTTGTGTGTTAAAGATGATAGTTGTAGATAGTTTTTGTTTTCAGACTGTCAAATTCTCAAGGTGCTGCATTAGAGGAAACAGAAATTAATTAATTAATAAATCAATTTTAGTAATACGTAAGAATGGATCAGAGTATGAATGTATTGTTTTGTAATTATCTTTATAAATTCAAACCAAGAGTGGCTGTAGAAACTTTTTATTAATTATTATCAGATTAACTAACAAAGAGTAGTATTCCAAAGATTATGTAACAGCTTCAATGAGCTGTATTATTATCGTAATATCATAAGTTATAATTTATTAAATGTTATAATGTATACTTAGTAATGTTAACTTTTGATTGCTAGCTAAATTATAATAATGTTATATCAAGAGAAAGGTAAATGTCATATTTTTTTTATGCAATATATGTTCTGAGTTTTAACTAGAAAATGTAGAATTCTGTACTTTGTTTAGGAGACTAATACTAAGAGTAATAGTCTTCAGCTTATACTGCATTCTGTTTTATTACGAGAAAGATCGAATGAAAAATAAAGGATGTTTTATTGTATATTACGGATGGTGCTGCAATGGATACATGCATGGAAAATAAATATGTCATAATAATTATTTTTAAAGTTCAGTTATACTTAGGTTCCCGCATAAAGCTGTGGGTATGGGTATAGCTTCAGTTAATGAACATGGTGTTTCTTCTAGAGGTAATAAGAAACGATTCGGTAACTGCTCAAATTGTGTACTAAATGCAATTGCCGCTAAAACTCTATCCGTACAAAGATTAATTTCAGTATAAAGTGCACGTTTTTGAAGCCTCCGTAATTTTCGGTGACGAATTGATGTATCGTCTTTGACGTCTTGTAATCGAAGGCGTAAGTCCTGTAATATTTCTATTTCAACTCCTAATGCATTAGGAATCGATGAATTCATTAGTCTGTATCCATTTTCAATCCCCCAAATACTGCGTAATACCCGATCGCGTAAGTAGACTTTTATTGTCGGAATTTGAGACTTCCGTAAAGTAGGTGGATATTTTAGTTTGACTTCCGAGGTGAATTCAGTGTCTTCTGGTGTTTGCAAATAGGGGTTGAAGGTTGAGGTATTGTGTCTTTCATTTCCTGTCAATTCTGGGTGATGAAAGGTCGGAACGTGCGATCCTGGAGATCCTGCCATAGAGATCGTACTGCTGTCAATCTCTGCTTGAAAGAGACAACAATTAATAATACTGTCATAAGGAAGGAAAGCAATAATATCAATCATCGTTCTATTAGCAATTAACTTTTGGATCTACTCAAAGAATGTTATTGTTTAAAGTAATCAAATCATTTACATTAGTAGTTTGCTATTTAATATAACATGTTTATTCTAATAATTGTGATTAGCTATGTCAAGTAATTTGCAAGTGTAATATTTTATAAATGACTACCAACCAATAATAGCAATATGTCATTACTTATAGTGAATATAAAAGCAAGTATCTCCGAAGCTCATTCGAAAGCAAGTAAGCGTCGTGAATTTGTATAATTTATAGCAATACTTTGGACCGATGTCAAATTTTGTTTCTAAAACTTCGTATATAAAGAGTAAGGAAAAGGAAACCACCTGTGGAAGAAATGTATCTAACATGTTGATTTTATTAAGTGTTAATCAGTGGGTATTTTGTAATTTGAGAGAAAGAGAATTCATTTAGTTTGTGCTTGAAAGCGAGCGTATAAGTTTGTGCCAAAGATGAATGCTGGGCAACTTAATTTTTCTTGTTTATACGGTAGGAAAAACTTTATTTTAGCAAGCAATAAAGTTTAACTTATATCTTGATGCTTGATTTATTAATTTAGGCATTGAAGAGTACACTGTGAGTGTGGCAACCAATTTGGAAACTGTTGTTTTACATGTGGAGTATTCAACTGTATTAATAGACTATTATATAAATACTACTGTAATCTTGCCCGATTTGTTTATATTAGAGGAGGGATTGAATCTTACTTTAGGAGGTGGTTTCCACAGTGATATTCATGTCAACGGGCAACCACAGAGTATATGTGTCTGTCGGTTTAATGACTACCTTAATTTTGCCATAGGGCATTGTTGTGGCTTTGGTGACAGCACATTATCTGTGTCGTTGCCTCGTGTGATCGTTGCGTTCATTGTTAATCATTATGGTAATTATAGTTCAAATACATTAATTTAATCAACTTATTAATTCCAATTATCGTCTTTCAGCTTAACAAATTAGTAACCCCGTATTCATTGCTGTAAGTACTTTTTGCGTATATTAATAAAACTCAATGTCGTTCTAATGCTTGATAATATTATAACTGCTTGTATTTCATATGAATTAATGACGTTCTAACTAAAATATTGAAAATATGATGCTTGTTGTTATCATTTTAAATATAAAATCTATTGTTATCACTAATTCCTTTAAGTTTTACTAACTGTACTATTAGTATATGAAAGAAATGAAAGACAGTTTAGGTTTCAAAGTTATGGATTAAGCTTCCATGAAATTCTGGGGTCATGTGTGGGCATCTAATTGTGCAATTTCTGGAATGAAAAGAAACAGAAGCTGTTAATCTTTCAGAAGACATTTTGAGTTGATATATTAGGTATTGTTCCCTATGTTGTAGTTGTTTACGTTGGTTGGTTAGGTTATTAAGTTGATTATGTATATCGCCAATACGAGCCAATTCCGTTAATGTGCTCCATGGGAGGTATGATTTTGTTTTAATCATTCCTGTTTGTGTGTTCCATAATGAGTTTACATAACAGTCTTTCGTGTCAATAAACATTTTCGGTATATTAGAGTCGAAATTTGAAGGAGGAAATCGAGAACTTCCTTTATATTCCTTCATCATATCATAAGTCCTATAGAAAGGATTGAAATCGTCCAATGCAAACGATGTGTTAGTTTCATTACCTGTCAGGCAAGGTTCTGCATTAACTGTTTCTTCGTCCATTTAATGTTGCTTTAAAGGAAAAAAAAATATGGAATGTTAGTTATGTATTTTTACTGTTATTATCCTTTTGAAATTAAATTATCAAGGAAATGCTGGCCGAACATAATATAAAGAAAGGAAATGATGTGATAAAGGCAAAGTACTGTCGTTCTAAGAAGTATCCTATTTTGGGGTGCCAATAAGTCAGCTTACAAAGCTTTTAGCTTGATTCAAGAATTATGCCTTCGGCCTTTATATAAGGAAATAAATTTTTATATCATGTTTAGAAGAGTAAGTCCGGTAAAAAAAAGACTGGTTGTCAACAGATAGTCAGTGTCGGGCCTTGAAAGTGTTAGTGATTGTTTGATTGCTAAAAGATCTTGATATAAGTCGTTAAATATTTCAATTTTCTTATGGCACAAGTGCCATGTCAAATTCAACTTGTAGTAGGTAAATTAAAATTGAGATGTTCTGTCGAGAAGGGGAACTACACGGAGTAAATGTAATGATTTGACTTAACCCATCATTTATTTATTCTAGGAGTTTGGCATTATACTGTGAATGTGACTTGTGATTTGGAATCAGTAACTATTAATGTAGATCGATTTCATGTATTTAACGTTAATTTACAACATCATGAACATTTTGAATTGCCTAGCCTTCATATTCTAGATCGAGTTTTTGAGTTATTACATAACCAACATATAGATACAAGTATTAAGCGATTTGGGGAAAAGGAAATTTTGTGTGTTGCCCGTCTGGATGAAATGATACGGTTTTCGACCTGGGTTATTCATCATCAAGGGGACCCAACAATGGCTATGAGTCTGCCGCGCGTTATAATTGCAGAAATCGTTTTGTTTTATGAAATTCGAAATTAGACGTAAAGAATGCTATAATGAAGTTTTTACCTGATAAAGGTTGGTATGTGCATTAAATCAGTAATGACAAAGAAAGGGGTAGTGTATATGACGATTAAAGGGAATAGCTATGTCAGTTACTTTTTATGTTTATAACTCAAAGAGTTATGATTTTTTTTTTTTTATGATATTTTTATGTAGCTTGATTTTACTATACTTTTTAAATTTTTATTACATTTTTTCTGTTATGGGTTTTTTCATATTTTCCGTTATGATTAGGTCAAATACAATATCATTCCATTTAGTATCATATCGTAAAATATGGTGCCGGTTAACATTTTGTTACATTTCAAAGTCAACTCATGTTCTCCGCTTCAAGAGAATTTCATCTCAGTTGAAGTAAATTGGTAAACATGATTATATGACAATGAAATTGATAGTAAATGCCAGCTTTTATTTTCGGAGTAGTGCAAGTAACGCCATGAAGAAGGATAAATAAGATATAACGTAACTGAAAGTAGTGATCATTGATTGGATTAAGGTAGAAGGGTAATTTAAAATATCATCAAATTCATGAAAGTAATTAGGCATGACCGATGCAATGGGTTGTTGACTCAAGAGCTGCATATTACGACGATATGTAACCCACTCAGGTCTATAGTCAACAGTGCCAGTGCTATCTTGGAGTTTTAACATTACTAAATTTAATTTACTGATATCGAAAATATCAATTGGGGTAGAATTATAAGTGTGCGTCACATTGGCATCATGAACTATTTCATAACCTTCGGGATAGTAATTTATTCTAACTGGCATTCTTAGAATCTGTCCTAATAAATTAGGACTGAAAATACTAACATGTTGTAGGAGCGTAGAAAAATAATCTTGTAATTGACTGATTTCTTTATAAAGAAGTAAAATATTATATTCCTGTCATGCTCCTTGAAATTTTAAACTGCGGATAGTTTGGGCCTGATCTTGCTCGTTTGCTGGGTTATTATGATCCACTGTGACGTCATAGTAGAAATCTTTGGAATCTATCTCGTAATGACAATTAAAACTTAAAGCTGTCATGCTGTTATCAAAAATCAAAGGTACTCCATTGTGGTCGCAATACAGTGTAGCCGGTGTATGTACTGGTTTGTGTGTTTGAGAGGATGAAGTTGAAGCCTGAGCATTGGGTTGATCTTGAGTTAACAGATGAAACATGCTAGATGTATGAAGTCCGGTGTTTATTGATTTTTTATGTCTGATTACATTTTTATAATGTTTATCAAATGACATACAAGAGAGAGTAACATTTTCAACTGTAGTGGTGACACCCTGTATTAAAAAACTAGTTTCTTTAATTCGAAAATATAAATCCGATCCATTATGTAAAGTCATGGGTTCTGGAATGTCAAATGATAATGGGAGGGTGATTGAAACTGAATTTTTATGGAAAGATAAAGGTATCATCTGTTTCTGTAAAATACAAGAAAAATCGACGCGGCACCCGTGGTAAAAGGTGTGATAATTGGTGTTTGCAATAATAGGAACTACTGGAGAAGTTTTATTTTTGTACATTTTCTTGATATTTTCTTCCTTGCACCGTTCTATTGCCAAAGAGCCCGTAGCGTCGGCAATATCGTCGGCTATTAAACATAATGGATAATAAAGTAATTCTGTTTTACTTAAAGGTATGTCGTAATTTTTATTTACTACACCGCTGTCAAATGATCCGTCAGTCAGGTAATGACTATAGCTGCTACGGGCGAATCTATTGCCAAAAATCGCCGTTGCGAAATGCGGTGTGCAGGTACGAATCGCCACAATGTTTTTTGAGTGAGGTGTCACAGGTAGTTTACCACTTTTATGTTCAAAATGTATTCTATTACCTGCCTCCGGTATTTCAAAAGTGAAACTTGGTGTTAACAAAGAGCAAAATGCAAGAAATAAAATTGTAGTAGCCATAAGTTTATGTTGAATCGGTTTTGGCTGAACTGATCCAATATCATAAATTTCAGCAGTTTCTTCATATATATTCTCTTCAACTTTATTTGATTTATTACCAAGTATTTTTAGCTCAATTTCTTTATTTTTATCATCGTCTGACCTATTACGGTATTTCTTTGGGAGATCTCGGATTGTTCTGATTACACGTGTCGAAATTGGTTGTTTGGAACATGACGGTAAGATAACCTCAGAGTCTAATTTATTTAAACGTTGGTTGTGTGTTCTAACCTTTTTCATTCTCGTTGCTGAAAGCATTATCATTTGAATAGCGTTACGTAGATAGTAAATCAAAATTGAAAGTATTCCTATTAATATAGACTGTAATGTAATTAAAAATGACCATATAATTGACAGTATAAATGCCATTATAAGCGATTGGAAACTTCAGTTCTTAAAGTTGACAATTTAAAAGTATATACCAGTATACATGCGTATACCAGTATTTTAATGAATGTTCTGAAGGATCTCATTAAATCGTAAACTTATTGATAGTATGTAAAATATTTTAGGGAAAAGATAGGAAACATTTAATTTGCCCTACCTGGTGGAATTTATTCAATGTGTCCCATATAGTGGAAAAAGCCACCTTTATGTTATCACAACACCGTAGGAGTGTGTGGACTCCCAAGCGTGTAAGCTAAAATGAGATTAAGAGACGTGTTTCAATTAAAATTTTTATCATATAGCTCCATAAGATATATTTTTCATTTTCTCATAGGTTTAGTACAAGTTAAATCTTATAATTATACAACTGTATAATACTCATATAATACTGTAGACTGTGAAATTGAGTGTCAATGCATGATTTTCTCGTATAGTAAGCAATAACTTAATTATTCATCTCTATATCTGGTAACTAAAATTTGTTCTGAAAGTTCTTTAAAACGTTTTCGGAAATTGAAGTTATTCAGGTAAAGGAATTGGTATTTCTTGTGCAGGGAGTGCATTATTAGGACCAACCAGTTTCGTGTGATCCAGACTTCTGTGAGAATATGCAATAGATGCTATAATACATCTAGTACATTGTCTGATGAGGTTATTCAAAAAGTCTTGCTTTAATCTAAATGCTGTGTGCATTATTTTCAAGTTGAACGAGTTTTGTTTATAGACTGAGAAAGCGCGAAATTTCGATTGTTGTTGTTCTGGGTAAAAAGGTAGTCGTACTTAATGATTGGTCATTAGAATAGCACCAAAGGGCTTCTAATCTGCATAATTCTGTGTTAAGAAAGAATGCAGGAATTCTGTCTTGTGCTAAGGTTTGAGTGAAATCAGAGGAGGTAGTCAATAAGGTTAATTCTGTTGCTGTAATGTTATATGGATTATAATGTGCTATGGCTATGTCAATGTCTCGTTGTGGTGGTGAATTTGCTGGTGTGCTTGCATCGTCTTCCTCCATTATGGGGATATTAATACTCCAATGTGCAGCTTGGAAAGAAATCAAACATAATTATTTTATAAATTGTTAGATTGTATTGTCTGATGAAGTATTTTCAGTATAGTATTGGAAATGCATGCTGAATGTATGTTTCATGCATGTAGAATGTATTCAGTATATTATGAAAGGCATGGTTCAAGTGTTACTGCAATATTTGTTGTTTGAATATTAAATTAACTGTTTTATTTTTATCATTTCAGTATTGTGTTACACTGTGCTGCGTTATTAATATTGGTAAGTTGCAAACCCAAAAGTTTACATGTGTTAATTTACATGCAATGATGAATCAAATATCAACTATAAGCGTCATGTTTAATTTGAAAGGGGATTTTCTTAATTTCCGAAGTGAATTTGCGTCCTATCCAATTATACAAATGCAGATTTTGTTGTTATTTTCTCACTTTGGATAAAACTTGTCATATATTATGATAGGGGAGGGAGATGTATTTTTAGGAAGTTATAATAAGATACCAAAACTGAATTTCTATTTTAGTTGCAATCAGGTTGCTGTGTTGTGTTCTTCGTTCTCGCTTTTCCCGGTTATATTTATATTACATAATTTTATTATTATATTAATATGCTTTATTTTGTGGAAAAGACTGTTAGATTCTGGCATAGCTGTACTATTACTGCTTTCGGTGATAATGTAAAGCTACGAATTTTCACTGTAGGTCGAGTAAATTCGAGATGGTCAGATCAAGAAGTTACTTTTCCATGTCTCGAATTTATTCGTGAAATGATGGATTTATCTATACGAGAGACTTTGTCATGGCAGGCGGTATACAACAATATGGATTGTTTCTTCATGTGTACCC